>JAAMPD010001550.1:0-23152 GCA_025266255.1 Trissolcus basalis | reverse complement strand
GGCAATAACAGAACAACCTTAAAATTACTGGTAGCACGGTGAAATTTCTGTCAAAATTTTTAAATACTCCATTGAACACTAAAGTTTTTGGAGAGCATTAGGTTATTTATATATAATTTCCCATTAATTTTTGGGTTGTTCTGTTATTGCCCTCATTTAAAGAATTTAACCGTAATTTTTATTAGTATTTTTTTCTCAGTGTATTAAATTTATTCGGATATGAACCTAATGAATGTTTATTTAATTTAACAAAAATTTATTAGATTCAAACAAATTTTTTCCGACTGTTTTCTGTTTGCATGTGTTTGTCATATTACACCAACGAGTTGGCGTTAGTAAACTCGTAGTAAAATCAAAATTTTACTTTGATTTTAAAATTTGGAGCGCCCTGTACTCCACTTGGAGAAATCGAGACGACAAATTTTGGTAGAGAGAACACTCTACTGTGGCGCGCGATGCAAGCTGATTTGGCGTACGACTAATGCCAACTTGTTGATGTAATATGACGAACATTGGTGGTGCTTATTGTACATCACTGTTTTCTCAGTGTATTAATACATTTTAAAAGGCGTATATCGAACCTTATAGAAATCAAAACGGAAAATCATAAATCCCGGACTACGGACCGGAGTCTCGAATTTAAATGTCGTGATCGTCTTTTTTGTACCGGTATAAATATATAAATTAAGTTTTTATCACTGTCAGTGTCTTTATTTGTCAGTTGGTGCAATTTCAAGTTTGAAAATTCAGTCTTGTTTTGACAGCGTTAAGTTATATACCGAAAAAGTGGCGGAAACAAACAGCGTGAGAGGATATACCCTTAATTTAAGCCAAAACAAAATAAAACTTAATTTTTCAATTCTTTACTCAAATTAGGGATATATCCCTTTAAAGAATGCGGAAGACAAATCGAAAAAATCCAAAATTACGAAAACTCAAAACACAAAATTAATCTTATCGCGCCTTAGAACTGATCGATCCATACGTCCAATCTTGAAATAGGTTTCTTTATCGAAGGGACAAGTTCTAAGAGTGACACCTCGAAGACCGCAGTCGTAACAAAACAAAAAATCCTGTTCAGAACGCCTTGGACACACGTTGAAATTGTGTCCATGAAGGAAGCAGATGAAACAACCCATAATGCGGGGTCGGGATTTGAGTCCATCGTCCAAGTTGGGGTGTCTAGGCAAAGGAAAGTTCCGTCCTAGAGGATCTTCAGGCACGTAGACATCTTTATCACTTCTGTTTCTTCCGGTAGTTTTACGAAATGGCGCAGGATCATCACGTCTTGGTGACATGGGGTGGAATTTTCGGTGACTATTTTCTTCGACATTATTCGAGAAAATAGGATCCGTATAAGTGGCGTCAATCGGAAGATGATGATCAGTTGTTTGTACACCCTTTTCGACAGATTGTTTTATTTCCGGATACGGGATGATTGTCTGAGTGGAGGCATCTTGTACGGCGATCATTGGTCTGACAGAGTGATTCACGTGCAGCCTCCTCTCTTGCATCTCACGAAAGTTTTCTAGGTATCGCCTGTAGAGTCCGAATAGTGGTTCAGACATTTTGAGAAAACGAGAAAAATCCTGCGAAGACAAAAATGTTGTAATTTAATGTAATTTTCTAATGTTGACACTAAAAAATTACTTTTTTTAGTTTTAAATGCCAAAAATTTTTTTCATTCGTTTATCGATTTCGACATAAAGTTTTCTGATGTAAACGATTTATGTAAATACTGCAGCACAATGAGGAGTTACATTTACTTAAATTTAATGTAAATCGTTTACATAAACGGTGGTTATCAGGGAATATTGAAGTTGAAATTGCAAAATGTATCATGTTGTTTTCAAAATTGTTGAAATTTAGTTAACATTTTGACTAGCATCATGAACTTGCGTCGAAAACTTGGCAACACCGCGATCAGCTGTCTCCCGGCAAATACCGGTATAAACAAAAATTCAAATCGAAATAAACTTTCTGTAAAATGTTTTGAATAATTTATTTGCCTTATCATTGTGATGACCGGGGATGAAGGGCGAGTATTCGTAAAGAAACACTAACGTCACTACACTTGACGAACTTTATTGAATATTGAACGACCAGTTGTCAGCGTAAGACTGACTACATTTTTGGTGATACTTGTTTGTAAGAACTTTTTCTTTTTTATTTCCGTAGTTGGAAACGCCCAAGTGGACAACTACGGACGGGTCGAATTCTAACACATTCGTGTGTTCGTGTGCAAAACTTATTATCAGGACAATATTTCCTAGAATTTGTATATCGGTTAAAAAGGAAATTGAACATCTGGTGGGCGGTTGAGGAAATGGTTTTTTATAGGTAAATGTGACAATAAAAGTGTCACTCAGTTATCATTGCGAAATAATATTATTTAGTTATATGAATAAGATTATGACAGGATATATCATTATGAAAGAAATAATTTTCATTAAATTCTCACCAAAAATCCGTTCAAAAATCAAATAATATCAAAAATTATTGCTACATAATCATTTATATCACTTTAGTTTTTTATATGAATAATTTGTTATTACAAACAGTTTTATTTAGTCGATCATTATATTATCCGCCGGCCACATTTTCACGTGTGTGCGGTGTTGCCACATTCACGCGCTCAAAACAGCAGTGACATTTTTCTCCGGAAATGTAAACTTTAAACTGAAATAACTTTTTTATTTCCTAAAAATTGGTTGTTCGGAATAACCATTTAAGTGATATAGGATTTACATATATACACTTAACTGATTTTCCTCACAGCCACAGAATTATCGTCGAAAAAAATTATATGTATAAAGTTACTATCGTAAAAACTATACATTAAGATAATGTAAAATATAATAATATATATGACTTTAAGCAAATGACTTATACTTTAAATTTTGGCTCATATTTCTATGAATATTGGTGATGTGAAAAAAACTAAAAAGTGAAACGAAGATTGTATACATACGGCAATTATTCGTGACACTCTTTAAACTTGAATGGTTCTTCTGTTTAATGGAGTATTTGAAAAATAAACGATGTAGCTAAAAACAGAAAATGGAAACACAAAAGACTATACAGTTGTGTGTATATGAAATTGCAAAGCAAATGTTTGTTATTTAAAATCGGTTCATCTAAACAATATTTATTTATAAATAAAGATAGTTTACTAATAAAAATTCAGTTATGTACCACACTTCTGAATCTGTTTCATCTAAAAACGAAGCTGTATAAGATTTAATAATATCTAAAATGTACACGTAGCGAAAAGGTGTATTATATTTTAACATTTCCAATGTTAGAGTAGGGACAGACTCGGAATTGTTCAACATTTTAATGAATTTATAGTAAATTTTAATATTTTGAATCCGAAAAGTTAGTTCACAGTATACGAATTTTTTAAATATGAAAAAATGCAATTTATCGTAGCAGCAATTATAATAAGTCGTACAAATTTTCAAGATTAAAAAATGTTAAAATTTGATATTGGATAGTGTTGAATTCTCATGTTTCATAATACGGAAATCTGATACAATAAGTTTTGATTTAAATTTGTTGAATATTAATTCTTGGTTCAGTGAGTTTATAATTTTTAAAGACACAAAATTATAAAATTTTTGTTAATTAATGTCATAAAATTTTACCAATAGTTGTAAAAAACACAATTTATTATTTCATTTTTGTTGATTCAGTTTACATACAATTGGTTCATCACGGTTTCAAGTTTCAGTGAGCGCGCGCGTCGCATATTTGAAAACGTTTGTTTACATCGAGAAATTGTCAGCAAAGTGAAAAAGTGCGTCGATTTTGTCGTTGAAAAGAAAAGATCATAAGGTGAGTGTAATACTGCAATTAATAATGGACGAATATTAAAGATCGATTTCTTTTTCATCTATCATCATTAGTAACAATTTGTTTACTGTTTGTTTGTTTTGTAGCATTGTTCATTTTGGTCATTTGGAAATCTTGGTTTTCGGAAACATAACCTCAAAATTTGTAAAATCACAACATGGAAATTAATGAAGTAATAAAAGTAAGATTTGTTTACAATTTTTTGTACATTTAAATATTAATTATTCGTCCGCTACTAACTTTTTTTACAGTTGTTTTTAACCTTCAATTAGTTTTGATAGAAAAAAAGTGTGATAGTTATTTGAAAAAAATTTTTAAGTTTGCTTTTATAATGTAAACAATTTTTTATTTTCTTTCATATCAATTTTTAACTGTTAATAATGTTTCATTTCAAATTATTCATTATAACTGTTTTTCATTTGAAAGTTGATATTAATGTACTTTTATATTTTAGGACCAAACAAACTGGGAGAGTTCGAAGGAAAATGGGATAAGTTACATGGGGATGTTAAACTCACCCAATGGTGACAGTCACTTGCAAAAACAACACTTTCCTGGCAACTTTTACAGTCAATATTCATGTAATGAAACGGAAATCAATGAGCTACGCTTTCATCAAATTTTGTCCGAGCAAACGAAACAAAACGTAGTTGGCCAGCAGAAGGACTCATCACGATTCGACCTCTCTCGGAATTGGAATCAGCACATCGGTGGCAACAGTTTTTCGCACTGCGCTGAGTATCAAAAACCACCGTACGTGGTTACGACGTCCCAGAACACGACTGCAACACCTACTAGTGTTAGTGCAACATCTAACACCTCTAGATTTCAACCAGCCAGCAGTTTTCAACCAGCATACGTTATTTCTCCACCCCACAACACAACTGCAACACATCTCAGAGGTAGTGCACCACCTGGTACCACTGGATATGCACCGATCAACCCTTTCCAATCCGCCCACGCAGTTTCATCATCTCAGAATTCGACCTTAACACATCCCAGTACAACTTTAACATCAGCTACCACTGGCACTCCCTCGAATACCAGTGTTTCAGCATCTCATGGTGTTCTTACATCCCATGCAATCCCAAACAACTCTGACACATCACCGCACGTGAAAGGATCGAGCCCAAAGTTGTCGCCTTGTATTCCTTTGACATCTAACAGTGAAGAAGTTCCACAAGAGCAACCACAGGCAGATATTGCTCACCAAATTAACAACTTCAGTAACAACACTTCGAGGAATTCCGGAAATCGAATAACAACAAGAGATGGCACCAAAACAGTAAGATCACTTTAAATAATAACTATATTATTATTCATTTATTTCATGTCAATTATTTTTTAAACAAACTTAAAGTAAATACTATGGTGGATAAAATGGGACTAAACAAATGGATCGAATATGATGGATAAATTTTTTGTGGACTTTAAAACTTTTTAACATCAGATCATGTTTGTATTGATAATTACAATCTTTTTAGTTTGTTTTTGATTTTGAAAACATTATTCAAACTGAATGATCAAAAATTATAAAGTAACTGATTGTAATTCAGTATTTACAGTTACAATTTCGCCATTTTTTTGCAACAGTAAAAATGTAAACTTTCTAATGAAAATATGAAATCTCGTTATAGTTAATATGTCAGTAAAACTGAAAAGAATGACCAGGTATAAAAAACATTTTGCAATCTATAAAAGCGTAATTGTTTGAAGTATTGCTTTTTTTCAGTTTATTTATGATATCCAAAATATTATTCAATATGGCCGACCAAAAATTAAAAGGAAGTTGAAAGTAATGTAATAGTTAATTGAAGTAATGTTAATTGAAGTAAAAAAATGCAATTTGAAAACGTTTTCATACTTTTTCAATAATTATAATTCATATCCACTAAATTATTTTTGCTGATTCACACTTTATTTCATATCATAGTATTATTTTTCATTCAATTTTAATTGAATCATTGTTTTCAGGGATTGCGAACATTTTTGGAGAACCATTCGACCGGTAAAGATATTCTAACTTACATATCCAGACATCGTAAAATTGTATTGCCTAATACTATCAGGAACCGTTTGACGAGAGTTATAATAGCAAGAGAGGAAGTCAAGGCAAAAGAGAACCTTGCCATTGGAGAACAATTACAGGAATTTAAGTAAGTTTGGTTGTTTTATCACTGAAATAAAAAATTAAACATGTTGTGATTTTAGTATTTCTTATAGGATTTCTACTCGGCGCTTCGAGGACCTAGCAGCAGACGTCGAAACTGTCATTCCTGGTGAACATCACTCACTTTATTTTTCAGCGAGTGAAACTGTGAATGGAGGCCAAGTACAAGCGACTGGAACACTGTGGAGTCACTGGAACTATCGAAAAATGTTCTTCGAGATGAAGGTCTTATGACTAGGAAAAATAGACCAAATGATGAGAATGAAGAAAATGCGAATGATGAAGTGCCAATAAGTAATTTCCCCTTTCATTACATAGAAGCTGTAACCGATTTTGTCAACACTTATACTTATTCATATATTTTAGGTGAGGATCTGGATTGGCTGCAAAAGAACATCGAGCCTTGGGATGAAGTAAAAGTGAGGTGGAAAAATTCATATCGAGACAGACAACATTACATGAGACAAGAAAAAATCAAAATTTACCAATACTTTGACACTTTTCCATGTTTAAAAGTGCAAAATGGACCGTCATTGGTAACTTTCTCTTTCTCTTTTTCTCACTCTTGCTCTCTTTTTTTATATTACTTTCTTTGAACCTAGTTTAAATTTCTTCTACAAATCTCGTTTTTTATTTACAGATTGTACAGGATTTTGAAAACGTCAGACAAAACAAACACCTTCGAGATAACTGGGGTGTCATAAAAAGTGTTGCGATTGAACTGCTACAAATGTGTAAGACGAAAGATATCAATGAACGAGTTAATATCGAGTTGTTGCAAAAATTGGAACAAGGTAGTACTTTGAAGTGTAAAACAATTGTGTTTTTCATTTGAATTTCAATTGGATTTTTTAAAAAAAGTCATTATGGGAGCAGCGGGTACTATGTGCCATGCGGCTATTCTGGACCACCTAATTATTGAATTTCACAGTTTTTTTTATTTTTTTACTTTATTCAAGTATGAATTATTTATGAGCAAATAATTTAAAAGAATTTATTTGACATGCTCAGCTTACAACGCTTTTGCTATTAAAAGTAAATTCACATTCGAACACGATTTGAAGTGAGTTCTTTTTCAACGAACTTTGTTATCGAAATAAAAAAATAAAGTTTAAATAAACATTTCCACCGTTTAGATTCTCTTCGCTAATAATTCATAGTACTAATTTACAAATAATAAATATGTTATCTATAATTCAGTGTTTGTTTTAGATTCTCAAGATCACTTGGTATTTCATTTGCTGCCACTATTGATAACAACTCAACGCCAAGGATCAAAAAGAAAGCGAAGCAATGGACCATCAACTGAAGATACTCCTGAGACAATTCGAAAGTTAACTCTCAATGAGAGAAGAAATGCTTTCCTTCTTCATGTACAAGTTTGTCTCAAACGTTTTTAACATTCCTATTTATATTATAATTGTCTTATAAAAATTTTATTTATCATACTTGTTCATGTTATAACTTAATGTTCAATCACGTTACAGGATTCTGCTTATTTAGACATTCAACTTGAGGAACTGAGGACAAACTTGCGGCGACGGAAAGAAACTTTGCAAGTTATCGTTGTATCAGTTGGACCAATTGTTAAAATTGAGGAATACTACGTAGTCGTTGATGATATCCGATATCAAACAGATTCAGTTTTAAACGCTTTTGATATTGCGTTCAAATTGTACTTCGCAATTGACTGTAAATATCCTGAAGATGCGAAAACACTGTGGTTATTTTTGCAAAAAGCGGGTTTTGGTTTGAATTTACCAGACGACAAAGTTAACGCCTCGTTGAAACTCATTTTAGGAGCGATTGAGAATCGTCAAAAATAGGTTCTTTTCAACAACTTTGAAAGTTGGATTTTAACTTCATTTTAGTTCGAGTTTATCTGTTTTTATCCGTTTGCAAAAATGATTGACTGTAATAACTGCAAAGAAAAATTTTATAGTAACTCTGCACTAGTTTCTCACGTCAAGACATATCATTCAGATTGTACTATTTTTAATTGTCCGGAAACTGATTGCCCTCGCAGCTATTCTATATTAAATTCATTTGTACGTCACCGATATTCGAAGCACGCAGATCCTTGTAATGTTGAAAGCGAACATGACGAGTCAAAAAATGTCGTTTGTAATAACTCGTTCAGCTACACGGAAAATTCCTCAGAGATTGTAACTGACTCTGCTTTAATTGAAGATAGCGATTCTGATAGGGATTCCGATTCTGATTCTTTATATGATGCTTTGCATAGAGACGGTTCTTTTAACACGAATCCTGACGAGCCGTGCACGCCTCCATATACAAGTTGTTTACCACAAATTTCTCAGAATAGCGAAAAAAACAGTACAGATAAAATTCATAAATTTGTCGCAAAAATATGTAGTTATGCGGATGTTTCAAGAAAGCGATCAAATATGATACTGAAAGATGTCGATTGTTTTGTATCAGATATATTAGATTCATTGAAAGAGGATATTCAGAAAAACCTTCAAATTTCTTCAGAAAAGGAAGATGGTATTTTGTTAAATCAAAGTTTTCAGCCTTACTACAATTTGTTAAATAATTATGATAGCGACTACAAAAGATTAAAAATATTTGAAAAAGCAGGAACATATGTTGCTCCAGTTAGTTACAAAATCGGCGAAAGAGAAGAATTTCGGAGGAAAGAAGGCAAAAAAACGAGACAATTCGTACCGGTTGTTGCTCAATTTGTTCCCATAAAAAAGGTGTTACAAAATTTTTTTAATCTTCCAGGAGTGTACGATAAAACCATTGAATATGTAAAATTGCTATCAAAAAACAAACGCATTATTGTGAATTACGTTCAAGGAAATGCGTGGATTGAAAAAACCATACTGCATGGCGACAAAATTTACTTTCCATGTGCGGTACATTTCGACGATTATGAAAACAACAACCCACTTGGTAGTCACAAAGGGATTTCAAAGTGTGGTGCTGTGTACTTTTCAGTTCTTTGCTTGCCTCCAGAATTCAGTTCCAAATTAGAAAACATCTTCCTTTTTATACTTTTTAATAGTCTAGATAGAAGCATTTTCAACAATCAAATTATATTCAACAAAGCACTGGAACATTTAAAATGTTTGCAAGAAACCGGCATTATTGTTAAACATCCAACTGGAGATAAGCATTTATACTTTCAGTTCGAAGCAGTTTTAGGGGATAATCTTGGAGCTAATTCGCTTTTGGGGTTCGTAGAAAGCTTCAGCGCAAATCATTTCTGTCGGTTCTGCAAAATTTACAAAAAAAACATAGATAAAGTTTTTGATGAAACAGACTGCGAACTTCGCGATGAACATAACTATGCGTGCGATTTAGCGTTACAAGATCCTACTTCAACAGGGATAAAAGAGAAATGTATTTTCAATGATTTGGACTCATTTCATGTTACGAAAAATCTTAGCGTGGACGTAATGCATGATCTTCTGGAGGGAGTTTCTAGATATGATTTGGCATTGTATCTTCATTATTTCATTTATGAAAAAAAATATTTTTCTTTAAATGATCTCAATACTTTGATCTCTCCCTGATAAAAAAGGTCATATAAGATCTCATATGAGAATTCATATGAGGAGTCATATGAGAAATAATATGAGATATCACATGAGAACTCATTACAGACGTCATAAGAGTCCTCGTGTGAGATCTCATGCCAATTTTGCATATGATTTCTCATATGAGTACTCACATGATTTTTTATATGAGTAGTCACATGAGTTCTTATATAAAAACTCATACTATTGAATTTCTGTTGAAAGTTGTCATACAATTTATCATTAGTTCTAATACTAGTTTTCACGCTCTTACATATCGCAGAAAAATTATCGTTCTTAAGAGAAATTATTCAAGAAGTAAAATATGTTCAATATGTGATAGGTAAAGATAAACAACAGATAAATCTTATGAAAATTATAATTTTATTCAGATTTCTTACAATGCTCTTCAAATAATTTGTAATTATTCATAAACAACTAAAGAAACTAGTTTCAAAATAAAATCAATATCTAATCGAAGCATTTTTAGCTCTCATTTTGATAATTTTATAACTGTTTTTTAAAGTCACTTTTATAGTACCTTTTTATATCGTGAGAGGAGAATATGATAATAAAAATAAAATTTTTGTGTGATGACAATTGTGATTAAAAATTTTTTTTACATGCTGCAATAAATTTTGTATATAACTAGGATGAATAGGTGGACTATGTTTGTCATTTAACATTCAAAGTAACGTTATTTATACTCTTCAATCTCTTCTATTTAAGTATCCATTCTTCTTATAATATTGAGTGATGGTGTCTCTTCTTTTCACTGCAATATATTGACTCATTTTGCCCAAAGCCTTTTTCCGTTCTTTCGCACTGAGTTTTTTATTTTTTTTCAATTTGTCCTTGAAACATTCTGAAAAAATAGTTAATGCAATTGGTTGATTTCCAAACATGTTATCGCAAAATTTAAGAAATGAATTTTTTTTTGGGACGTACGTTTCATAACTTCAAATTTGTGCGGAGAAAATGTTTTTACTGGCGTGTTGATACCTTCGATAGTCTTATTTTTTAACAGGTCCGCTCTAAAAGTACGCAGCATCAAATTTCTTTTACCGTAGATTGCAGTGACCAAACCTTTGACAAATTTAGAGTCACACTCTTCGTCTTCAAGTAGTTCCCACGCCTCCTCTTGCACCCAAACGTTAGATCCTAAATGTACCTATAATAAATGAATCGTGTATTGAAAATAGGTTATGCAAATTCGAAAAATATTCAGTCATTATTGTAATTTTTATTATTAATTTTACTGATACTAACAAGTATATAATTAGAATTTTGACAAAATCGACTATTTCTATGTTGAAAAATTTAATTTCAAAATTGGGCAAAAAAATTAGATATCTCAAATCTGAGATGATAAAAGATTTTCATATTTTACCATACTGTAGTCATAATAATAGTTTTACCTCATCACGAACTTTAGCGTATTTTGGAGGTAGGTTTTGGTTATCCTCAACCTGTAGTACGGCATTGGTTCCAGCACCGAGATTCGCCGATCTTTCTTGTTGTAGAGGTCTCCGAGCCGGTTGATTAGTATGTTTTGGGGAGTTGATACTCTGAGAAGGTGATTGTAGCGGTTCAGTTGGTTGTCTAATTTGGTCTTCTGGCTCCCTCGGTTGTAGAGGTCCCCGAGCCGGTTGATTAGTACGTTTTGGGGAGTTGATACTCTGAGAAGGTGATTGTAGCGGTTCAGTTGGTTGTCTAATTTGGTCCTCTGGCTCCCTCGGAATTAAGTCTGTTTTGAGTTCGTGTATTGATTCTTCATTATTTTCCGATGAAGAAGGTACTTCATTTTCTTTTGATAATTGTTTCCAGTTTTTCTGAAAAGATAGTTCTTAATTACAATATGAAAATATTTGAAGGAATGTATTATGAAAAATGTAATATTCATTATCAGTACTTTTGTTTTTTCAGTCAGGTCCATTTCATTTGATATGAAGAGTCTGCGGCGGGCTTTGTTCAAAAATTCACTTCGAGATAGATTAAGTTGATCCTGCAGACTTTCCTATTAATAAGAAGAAGTGATGAATTACTCGCTAAATGAATACAGATAATTTTACGTGTCATTCAAAGTGATTTTTAAGTTCAAAAATCGTGAGAAACATGTCGAAAATTCAACTCAATAAAAAATGAATCAGTTTGATAAAAAACATTGCCAAGGTATATTAGAAAGAAATAAAAATGGTTTTATCTAATTTAAGTTGCAATAATTTGAACCAATATAATATACAATATAGTTACTATGAAAATTTAAAAATATTTTTAAAAAATACAATGATTCATATTGGAACACAACAGTTACAAAACAAATAAAAAATATATGAAAGGGACTGAAAAAATTTCAAATTCATGAGAAGATCACAAGTACAACGTCTGAAACTGACCACTAATTTTTGAGTTGAAGAAAAAAAAAAATCATAAAATAATCAAATCGAAGTTTATATTCACGATATTTTTTGCTTATTTCATGTAATTACAAAAATAGGACTTTTTATATTGTGGATTTGTTTTTTTTTTATTCACAAAATTTAATTTTGTTTAATTACAAATAACTTTGTTTGTCTCATTATTAGTTTCGTTTTTCATAGTTTGTTAATGTAACTTTAGTGTGTTTGACAATAATTTTTCTTTTGTTTCAAATAATTTGTAGCACAAAATATACTGATTCAAACTCAATTCAAATATACTTCAAATAATAGAATCTAGCATAAACATCGTGACAATATTTTCAATGACCTTGTTCGTTTCATCTTATAAATAATCATCCTAATACAGATTTATCCACAGTTTATCTACAAAACGATTTCTCAATTCATAATAATCTATTTTTTCGTTACTTCATTCTGTACTATAAACGAGTGCCAATAATCAAACTTTCATTATAATTTAATTTGACTATTAAACAATTCATCATTGATGGCTCAAAAGATAAAGAATATAAAACATGGAGCCGAGTAAATCGATGGTTTCGAAATAAAAAAAATCATGTAAAAATTACTTCTTCCTCTGATGAATTTGACTGGATTCTTATCCTATTGTGCTTTCTCTTACGATTGATGTTTACCGGAACATCCCATTCACTGTCCTCTTCGTCGTCATCCTTAAAAGACCATTTTGAAAAATTATTTCTCTAATACAAGTTGAAAACATGGAATATTAAATGCAAATTTTTTGTATATAATAACGAGAAAATGCTAATGCGCATATTAATTAGAACGTACGTCATTTTTCGAACATTTTGATTCGGAACCTGACTCGTCATTCTCGGAATTTCCTTCAAGTTCTTTAGGTATCACTGCTTCTTCCTCTTCTTCCTCTTCAAACTGTACTTCTTTCTTCTCTTCCTCTTCAAAGCTGTTCAATTGCTTTGTGGTTGGATACTTAAAACGCGGTCCGTTCTCAATTCTTGTCTTGATTTCTTCTCGTGTTCCTGAAAATAAATATAAAATCAATGTTTGTTGTTGTATTCATTCAGAAAAATAATTGTAATTTTTGATTTATGATTAAAAAAGGTTAAAAATTCAAACTGAAAAGTGGAATTTAAAATTTTCTTATTTATTTTGTTGTTCAATTGCTTATTCACGTACAATAACATGTACGTTCACTTTATGTTTATAACATTGTTTTACATAAACTATAAGAATTTTATATAAATAAAATGACATTTTCGAAAAAAAGAAAACAACAATAACAAAACTGATTCGAGTTTGAGAAAAAGCAAAACTAAGAATCCAAGAGCATAAAGATAATTTTTCACTTTTTGTTTTTTTGTTCACTACTTTGAAGTTGTAGTAAATTTTTAAAATTTTAATATTTTTTTATTCGGAATTTGTAAAATTTTGTTCATCTAATTTTTTTATTTTTGAGTTTTATTTGAATTGAGTTTATTTTTCAATGTTTAATTAACTTATTATTCAAAACCAAGATAATGAAAATACTTACCTGCAAGCATCAGTATGACTCCATCGACAAAGTCTGAATTATTTGCAGATTGTTTTATTTTATACTTTGTATTTGAGTTGAAATCGTCATTGCAGTGCGCGGTGAAATGTCGTATGAATTTGATTGGAACAATTTCCATCTCCTTGTTTTTAACATAACGAACATAGGCATAATTTGGACGAGAAGTCATTTTATCACTTTACAAAACAAAACGTTGAAGACACTTTTTCCGGCAGTTTGAACAAGTTGAAATATTGTAAATCGGCCGAATACGAAACGTGCTGCTTCTCAGTTAAGACAATCTGCGCATCAGTCACGCGCAGTAGCAACAATACGTGCGTTGTCTTTGTCGCACTAGTTGCTTCATCGGATTCTAACAATCGACACCAACAAATACACGTGATCGGTCGGGCAGTGTTTATCAAGTGATGGATATTGTGACTTTACAGTGACTTTTGAAGTCAGTTCTACTGTTATGATGCCGGTATCTTAAAATCACCATTCAAATAGATCAAATTGACAAAAGGTGTAACCGAAATTTTATGTCTGTGTAATAACAATATCACAAGAGCAATTTTTAAACTATCTTCGTGCAATAAGAAAATATTTCGCGGAGCAAATTTGAGGCTATAAATAAACAAGGCAATTGAATAAAAAGCTGAACGTAAGTGTTGAACATTTTTCATTTCAGTTATTACATTAAATTGATTCATATTAATTTTTTTGTTTTTTTTTGTTGAAAAAATTAAGAAGAAAAATCAAAGCGGCGTATAAAGAACTTAGAAAAATTTAATAAAAACAAGTAACTGAAAAAAATGTAATATCTATTTGTTATTGTTAACAATCCATAAATGTTATTATTTTGATTTTTTCAATTAAAATCCTCTCAAGTTTCTCTTCAGTCGTCAATATAACATCAACAACCTGTTTTACTTCTAATTATTATTATATTATTTCAAACAACCAGATAATGAGCACCAAAAATCAAAATTAGAATGCTTATTTTCTTTTCTTGTGCTCAATTTTTTGAAACAGGTATAAATTGAACAAAATTTTAACTTTGTTACAAATTAAATCACTTAATTAATGATTATCGTCAATGGAATCATATTCACATGTATTTTAATTATCATACATAATATATCACTTATTTCAGGATAAAATTTGATTAATAATGGAAGCCGATTCCGCCAGTTCTGATACATCCCCTAGTTACAAGAAGTATTTAGATCGGGATAAACCTAATGCAGATGTTCCAGAAAGGACGAGATACAGGAAAAAGAGAAAATTGCGGAAAAGAAAGATAGTGAGTATTTCTATTTCATTAAAAAAAACACATATTTCCAGTGAATTAGTTTAACTTCACAATAAAATTTTATATTTTTTATTTTAATCTGAAAAACATCATAAAACAGCATAAATTTTATCTCGTATTTTATCTATAAATCAGAAATTTGAAGACATACATTTAAAATTTATTTTCTATCATGCCATTGTTTCGTTTAACGTGGCATCACATAACAGTTTTTATTTATTTCATTTTTTTTCTACTTTTAATGTTACATTTTATTTGTCATAAAATTATGATAATTTTCTCTGAAGAGAGTTTATAGTGGTTAATCTGGGCTTTCTGATGAAAAGGTGACGATAACATTTTTAGTATTCGTCTCTTTACAATTATCAAAAATTATAAGTTCTTCAAAAATATAGTGATATTTTCTACTTCCATAGTATTGTAATTGTTTATATTCGTTCTTTCGGTTTATTGTATAATCTTCTCATAACTCGTCAATCATTTTTATTCTAAAAAATGAAAATAAACTTTTATTATAGAAATATACATTTTTAAAGATTCTTTCTTTGCTTTCGTTTACTTTTGTTGATTTCTGAATTCAATTTTTAACAACTTTAACGCCTCTTTAGTGTATTCCTATTTCATTAGTCACATTTCTTTTAAAAAATTGTTTACTTTGTAAATCTAATTATGAACAATTAATTAATCAATTCTCTAAATTCAATTATATATAAAATATGAAAAAAAAACAAATTGACAGTTCTTATTTACAACTATTGGTTCCATAATTTTGTAAAACAACATTGTGCATTTGAAATACGTTATATATGTTCTCGTAATCATCGATCAGAATCTGTCATCCATATTGATGATTCTCAATTAATGTAACAAAATTATTCGGACCAATCTCTAGCAAAAAAAAAAAAGATAACAAAATCAATCACAATGCGAAATAATGCAACGCAGATATTGGCAAACACATCATTAGTGTAGTACTGATTTTTTATACTAAAAATCATAAAACATCCCAAGGTTTTGTTCACCATTTTCGATTTGGTCCAAAGATTTCATTCAAATTTCATGGTAAATGTTTATGAATAAGAGGATTATTGAATTAAATTTTACGAAATAAACATTCTTTAACACATCGAGTGTAATATATAGAAACATATGCGAATTTTTTTAAAGCCTTTTTTAAGTTTAAGTTCAATAGAACTCCAGTGCAGGATAATATTGAACATATTCACTTTATACTTTATTATATAATGTTGTGATATTTAATTTTTCTTCATACTTGATCTTGATATTGTGATTTTTAACTGTTTTACAAAAAAAAATTGAATTATGTCGTTTTTATAGCAAAAAAATTGATTTTGATTCTTAAATAACAAAGTAAGCAATTATATAACGAACAATATGACGTTTCTTGTGTTTGTTTTAGAATAACATAATTATTATGTTGAATAAAATGCAATCGTATTAATAGTATCATTACTAAGATCAACATTTTTAAAAATAATATATGTACTTATGGTTCAGAGTTTCACTATTCAGCATTACGTGTAAATTTATCGACATTTTTTTCGAATGATAGGTGCAAAAATGTGACAGCAGTTCTCAAAACGATAACAGCGGGATACATCCGACAACGGTGGAAAACCTGGCAATGGAATCAACATCTTCGACAGTAATAGGTCCAGAAGCAACGCATCCGAAAGTTTTATGTAAACGTATGGAAACAGATCTTGCCACGTCCGCTGTTCTTTATGATAGTCAAATCAATTGTTCAGAAGAAATAAACCAAAGACAACTTGAGAGAATAGCTGGTCCACCAGAAACTGCGGCAACTGAAGAGTCAACTAGAAACGTGAGTTTCAACAATTAAATATGTAGAGAGTATTTCAGACGTTCAAAAAGTATTTCGAGTACCCTTGTGAGTGTAATTTTTTATTTTTACATTACACCAATTGTAGTATAATTTTTAGAGTTTTACTTACAACTTACATGAATTATTACAAGCCATTTCATATTAAAAGACAAGTTAACTTCCATTACAAATAGTCGTAGACGTTTGAATACTTTTTAGTGACAAAAATTTGAAAATATTTGCTATAGCTATAAGACAATAATGATTTTTACATTTGGAAGGAAATAAATAATAAACAACAATCAAAAAAATTATAGATTTTATGAAAACAAAGATAAAAGAGAAAAGTTATCGTTACAGCAGATGTATAATGTATATATAATTTTAAAATATATATAAAAATAATATCTAATAATAAAATATATAATAATAAAGAATATTATTTCAGACTTTTTAGTTATTAAACTTGTTTAACATTGATTATAACAATGTTTGTTTAATAAACAAACCAAGAAGTTTAAATCTAAATAACTAAATTAATAAAATTCATAAATGTCACTCGATTAAAATGAGGTAGATTCTAACTGAAATTTTTAATGTAATTGGGTGACTAATGATATTTACATGCTTATCAGTACTTCTTTTGAAAGCAATAGAGAAGCAGTTTTCAATTATTAATATATAGATGAAAATAATTTTTGCAATAAATATACGAATTGAAATATTTTGATTATTTCAATTTAGATTAAAAACTTCTTTGATATATTTAATAATTTATTGAAATAAATTTTAATTTCCAACACCATAACAAGTAAACTTTCTGACTTCATAAAACTGCGAGACTCAGAAATATTTTACAATAAATAAAACAAAATATTGTGTTTTATTTATGATCAATAATTTCATATTAAAAAAGTGCTTGTCAATGCATTCTTAATTTTAAGTGTCAACATATTCTATACTTGAAAGTATTATTGAAACTTTTTATCTTTTGCATAATAAAATTCAAGCACTCTTTTATTGGTTGAAAATACTTTAAGAAAAAAATTCATGTAAAGTCTCTGGCGATAGACAAAATAAAATAACGATCGTTTGAAACAACCCAAGTGACTACCTAGGTCTTTATTATATTATTTTAGTTAATTTTCGCGCAATATTCACACAACTTATTGAACTTTACAATGAAATTGAATAATCGCTTTGTAAATAATTGAATTGTTATATCAAAGAGATCAAATTTAGATATCGTAAAAAAATCACCTCATATCATGTCACGCAGTTATGTGAGTCAGATTCGTAAGTGCTCAGTCAGTGACAAGTGTCACAACTTGTCAAACCAAGATCATAAATCTTTTTAACAAATATAGTGTTTTATTTTTTAGATGATATCACATTTTGAAATTACATCCAATATTTTGTCTTTGCATAGGACATTGACGTGATCAGCATTCTCCAATTCCTAGATACTGACACATCAACTACCCATATTGGTGACAGTTCCCCGACCAATAATGATGAGGACTGCAACATTCACTCAACGTTTGCGAACATGCTACTTCAAAATAATTATACTGAACGAGTGGAAGTACCGGTTGCAGCTACGCGTGGCGAGATAATTTCAATGATTCTAAAATTCGGGCTAATCAATAATTTATCGTACGCAGCGGTCAAAAATCTTTTTCATTTAATTAATTCGATTTTTGCTGAATCCATTTTGCCCGATACGAGATATTTGGTTGACAAATTGTGTTCACCATTGAACGATGTAAATTTTTTTTTCACTTGCCATGAATGTAAATCAGTCGTTCGTTTTGAGAACAAAAAAAGAGATGAAGAACCAATTAAATGTAGCTCTTGTGAAACTGTTTTTACAAAAAGATTTGTACAAAGTAGTAATTGCTTTGTTTTATGGGATATTTCCGATGATATACGAGATATAATTGAGGAAAATGCTGATTATTATAATTTCATTGTTAGAGAAAGGCAAAGTGAACCTGACGTGATCACTGATATTAATGATAGTAAAAAGTATAAGCAATTTTTGAATACGTTAAATGATCATGATCGACGCAACTATGTGACCATGATTTTTAATTCGGATGGTTCACCTTTATTTCAAAGCTCTGCTTTATCTATTTGGCCTTTCCAAGCGATGTGCAACGAAGTTCCTATTGATGTTAGACTAAAAAGTACTAAAGTTTGCGGATTATGGTTTGGAAAAAACAAACCAGACATGCAATTATTTTTAAAACCAATAGTAGAAAATTTTAATTCTATGACTGAAACAGGTATTCAGTGCGAAGTTTTAGGTGAGAAAAGACTCATTAGACCTTATGCCTTGTGTTGTTGCGTCGATTCACAAGCCCGAGCACCGATGCAGGGTCTTGTACAATACAACGGATATTCCGGTTGCAATTGGTGTCTGCATCCTGGCGAATATGTAAGAGAAAATAATGCGATGAAGTATCCCATTCTCTGTAACGTTCCAGAGAACAGAACACAGTCTCGAGTCTTGGATGACATCAAGAAAGCTTGCGAAAAAAATGTCGTTGTAAATGGCTTCAAATGTGATAGTCCGCTCAATCGTTTGAAAAATTTTGATATTGTAGAAGGTTTTACGGTTGACTATATGCATAATTCATTGCTTGGCGTGTGTAAACAATTTTCGGATTATTGGTTTGTAGTTCGTAAAGAAAAGTATTCGCTATCTGCTAAGCAAATTAGTGAAATTGATAAACTTTTGAGCGAATTCAAACCTCATACACAAGTAGGTCGTTTGTCGCGTCCTATGAAGTACAGACGATATTGGAAAGCGAAAGAGTGGGAAAATTGGATGCTTCACTACAGCATTCCAGTATTGTCTGTTTTCTTAGACAAGAAGTACTTCGATCACTGGCAAAAATTTGTTGGGGCGATGTACATATTGCTGAAAACAAGAATCTTAAAAGAAGATCTTATTCGTGCAAATGATCTGTTACATGAATTCGTGTACGATACACAATTATTGTACGACAAGAAGGCTATGACTTATAATGTTCACCAGCTAGTACATCTTGTACCTTCAGTCATCAACTGGGGTCCATTATGGGCTCACAGTGGATTTCCATTTGAAAACGGTAATGGTGAACTATTAAAATCAGTACATGCTGCCAGTGGAATCGGACACCAAATTATTAGACAGTTAAGATTCAAGAAAACTTGTCAAACAATAATGAAAAAAGATGTTAAATCACACAGAGTTTTGAATTTCATGGCTAACATTTATAAACAAAAAACCCTTAAGACAATGAAAACTGACACCATCAGATATATAGGCGTATCCTATGTACCAAAAACAGAACTATCTCAATTGGTTGAAATGTCTTTGAAAGATACTTTAGCTTATGACAAAATAATCAAAGATAAAGTGATGTACAGCACAGACGCAAAGCAAAATTTAAGATCTGATAATTCCTTTGCTTTGTTATCTGATGGAAGATTTGTTCGTTGTCATAAGTTTTTTATCGATTCCAAAACAAAAACTGAAAAAGCAATTGTCAACGTATTAGAAACGACTACTCATTTCGAGAATTACACTGTCATTCGAAAAATTTCTTCCGAAAACAATAATAAAACTGTCATCGAAACAAACGACATCATGTTGCCATGTAATATTTTGCATGTAAAAGATAAAAATTACATCAGTTCGATTCCAAATAATATTCATTTCTGAATTGTCACACAATCAGCTTTTGAGGCTGATCCAAACAAGCGCATTTTTATAAATATTATACAAGACATGTTTTGATTTGTTAATACCGTCATATGAGTCGAGTATAATGATGTAAACATGTAAATCAATAAAAATAACAGTCCTGATGATAACGTTCCACGTTATTTAAATTGTATGAGATTAAACATTGATTTCGCTTCAAGAAGTTGAACGATCTTTGGAATAAATGCTTCGATTAGATATTTTGATTTTATTCTCAAACTAGTTTATGAACAATTACAAATTATTGGGAGAGCATTGTAAGAAATTTGAAAAAATTATAATTTTTATGAGATTTATTTGTTGTTTATCTTTACCTATAATATATTGAACATATTTTACTTCTTGAATAATTTCTCTTAAGAACGATAATTTTTTTGCGAAATTATCGTTCCTTGCGGATATGTAAGAGCGTGAAAACTAGTATCAGAACTCATGATAAATTGTATGAAAACTTTTAACAGAAATTCAATAGTATGAGTTCTTATATAAGAACTCATGTGAGTACTCATATGAGAAATCATATGCAAAATTGGCATGAGATCTCACACGAGGACTCTTATGACGTCTTTAATGAGTTCTCATGTGATATCTCATATTATTTCTCATATGACTCCTCATATGAATTCTCATATGAGATCTTATATGACCTTTTTTATCAGGGTTCATTAATTCATTGGCAACGTTATTTGTTATTTGCCAATTGAAATTTATAGAATTGTTCTTTTGCAGTATAGTAAATTAAAGCCTCATAATCATTGATTTACAATAGGCATTCAATTATTAAAATTAAATTTACGGAGCGGTGTTGGTTTAGTGCTAGCCTCGGAAGCAATGCCGTTCTAGGGGGTCGCTGGTTCGATTTCCGGCGGGAACTGTTCCGGCTTCACCCCGACTGCTCTGGGGTGGGGTTTTTTCCCGAAAAATACCGGGTTGTTTCTCCCACCTCACAAAGATCCACTAAGGGTCTTTGTGCAAATGCGGAGCAGAACAGGGATAGGAGACGGGATGACCGACCCGATACTCCGCCGGAGTAGGGAAGCCGGCCTTACCGGCTAGAGCAAGGTACCCCGTGGAAGTCAACCACGTGAAGGGCCTCCTCTGGGAAAGTCGGAAAAATAGGAAGTTGATCCGATGCGTCTCGACGCAGGGACTGCCGGCCTTACCGGCAGGAAGTGGGTACCCCGTGGACTTGACCAATCCACGGAGATGGCCCTCTTCGGGGATGCTGGGAAAAGATGGGAATGGTGCAAAATTGGGCAATAAGCCCCCACACAGAGATGGTCGGGATGCCCCGCTTCCTGGCCAGCTAAAGGCTGAAGCGTAAAAGGAACGAAATCGCGAATAATATGATAATTTAATGACAGAAGTGTAGAGGGCGATGCCACAATTACGGCCAATTGTCATCTTGACTGATTTCGAAAGAGCTGCTCAATCGGCCTTAACGGACCAATTCCCAATTGCAATGTTAAATGGTTGTTATTTTTGCTTCGTATATGTAAGTATATTTGTTATATAATAATTCGTTATAGACATTTGTGTAAAAGACATTATAGTAGAGTCAGATCTTGTTACGATTTTCAAGTGAAAGCTTTACATTTTTATTTAATTTTTTCAGAGCATTACCGAAAAAAATCGTCAAGAAATATATCTGCTGTGATCCGGCATAACGATCAAGTGATTCGTTTAATACAAAAACTGAAGATTCTTCCATTGTTTTCCCCTTACGAAATCGTAAATGTGTTTCATGGAGCATGTGGAAATCTGTCACCAGACATAGTTGTCGAAGTGGACAGATTTCTGCAATATTTCGAACGCCAGTGGTTGTTTAACGTTGGCCCGGACTTACTATCAGTGAATATATTGCGCAGATCCAACATCAACTGCAAGGTCTTCAATAAAATATTGAGGGATATAATAGGCCGACATTCAGGCCTACGGATGTTCCTAAGTAAGTAAATGTGATTTCAACACATTTTCATAAATTTGTTTATCGGAATTTCAGGAAATCTTTCACGCCTGCAAGTGCGGATAAAAAACGATTTAATAAATTTATAATCTTGTGACAAGGCAAATATTTAACCATTGTTCAATATACAATGTCGAGCGAAGTCCTTGTACATATCTGGTAGTTGGAAGCAAGGAAACATAAGCGTGCAAGAAGCAATAATAGTATATTTCAATGCTTGGCGTGAAAGTGAAACTCTTCTCGCGGGGGAGTTGACACCCGAACCGAAGGCGAGGGGCTGTTACCCACTACAAAATGAAGATTTACTTTTATAATCAAGCACTGAATTATATTTTTTTTCGATACCTATATCAAAAATGTTACTGTTTGCGGTGGTTTTTTGGCTTTTCAAGTTACGACAAAAGTAAGGTTAGGTGTCGCATCTGCCATGAAAAGAAACCTTGAAAAGTGAACTTTCCGTGGCGCTCGAAAAGTCAAATTTTTGAAGTAAAAGCCATCACGAAAAGTGGCATTTTTAGTATAGTGAAACGACTTGTCTTATTGTCCGGAGACAAGTTAGTTTCTTTTATAAATTTTTTTAATATTATTTATATTTTTGGCGAGCTCTCAGACCCGCTGTTTCCCATAACCAATTTCGTTGGACTATGAAGAAAAACAGGAGGAATCATCGAGGGATTCATCATCGAGCATGTTTGACGCCAAAAAAAAAAAAAAACATTATAGATATTTGTATCATATAAATTGAAT
>JAAMPD010001549.1:0-23133 GCA_025266255.1 Trissolcus basalis | reverse complement strand
CAAGCTTGAGGACCTCGTTGCATATTCAAGCGAATCTGAACAACCCGCGAAAAATCATTCGTACCGCTGATGATTTGACAGCCAATTATGTCGTCGAAGCTAGCTCGAACCATGTGAGAAAAATTGTGGCTTAACTTAGACTCGCCAATCCTTATTATATCCGCTTCTCATAAAACGGTATGAATTTTCCGTGGTATTCAAAGGAACAATGTATTTGCTGTAACATGCTAAAAAACGAATCCATCGAACACTTTATAACAGAATGTCTGTTATATAACAATCTCCGTGATATATATCTCAAACCCATTTGTGAAATAGTCTCACACGATCAAATGCAGTTCATTTTATACGCGGCCAATTTAGGTTTTCCGAAAAATATTTATTTGTACATATTGAATGCTTTAAAAATCATATCTCATATACATAACGAATGAAGTTGTGACAGCGAACTAATTTTATATCTTTATATTCTTCTTAAACTGAATTTATA
This sequence comes from Trissolcus basalis, assembly GCA_025266255.1. Classification (NCBI taxonomy): domain Eukaryota; kingdom Metazoa; phylum Arthropoda; class Insecta; order Hymenoptera; family Scelionidae; genus Trissolcus; species Trissolcus basalis. The sequence goes on along the minus strand of JAAMPD010001549.1, from coordinate 22,643 downwards.
TGCGTACTTTATACAACTGAAAAAAAATGTATTTTTATATAATAACCCAATGTAATGCACACCCCTTGCCATATGGGTAATGTAAAACCATTAGTGCAATAAATTTCTATTCTATTTTAAATTTATTATTATTTTTCAAATTTTTTTGTTTGAAAATTGTGGAATAAATACACAAAAAGTTTTTGAATTAAGATTTGGATAACATTTCTTTCAGTTTTAAAAGTTTTCGGCGCAACTGCGCTCCTTCTGAACTCCAAATTATTATCAGTTGTTATCAAATCGACGCAACTGAGTAAGTCCCACAAAATTAGTTTTACAAAATATATCATGTAAAACCAGACTTTATTAACCTTACCTTAGTTCATAATAAAACTACATCAATTTTTTTATTAAAAAATTATTAAATAATAATAAAAACAGTGTCATCACATTTAAGGGGAGGTTCTACTTCTTTTGCAAAAATTTTTCGATTTTTTTTTTTTTTGTCATTTTTACAATCTTCAGACTGTCCTTTATCAGTGTGCGAAGCCATAATTCGATTCCCGCATTTTAAAAAAAGTTACAGCCGCTTAAAGGTATAGCTCTAAAATCGGAGCAGGGCTCTGTGAGTGGTGTAAACACGTGTAAAAAAACCGTCCGAAATGTCCAGCCAAACAATCTGTTTGAGGAAGAAGAAGGTTTACTATATGGCCCTAGCATCGCAGACTAAAAGTAAGTCGAAACAAATTAATTTCAAACGAGTTACAACCGTTTTTATGTTTGCATGAACTTTAAACGCGTTTTTCTCGAAACGGCATTTTTTAATGCGCGGTGCACTGTGCAGCTCGCACGGTTCAATGTAGCTTCCTATTTTTTTTTTAAACGGAAGATTATTAAATTCATGGGGCCCCAAAACTAAAAAAATTATTGAGAACAATAAATTATTATTTATAATCACGTTTTAATGCGAAAAAAAAGACCTAAAAGTCACTTTTTTTTCAAATGGCCGCCATTTTGTTAAATGTTGATGAAAAAAAAATAAAAAGTGTCATGGCCCCACAAATTAACTTAAGTTTAATAATCATTAACGTTTTTGTGTTTCAGATGGCTGTCACAGGCTGCACACTGCACCGCGTGGGTGGGTGCATGGAAAAATGCTGTTCAAAAAAACCCATATATATGTAATTATATATAAAACTTTCGTATAAAAAATTTTTATGTAAAATAAAATGTCAGCTAATTCAGAATATGCAATTACTTTTTTACTTTTCCCCGTAATAATATCAAAAAAAAATGTTAAAGTTGATGCAAATTTCAGCTCAAAGAAGTAGAACCTCCCCTTAATAATATTAAACTAGAAAAACATAAGGTTGTTGCACAAAACGTTTGCAGCAACATAAAAAAAAATTACCTAAAAATGTTATTTTTAATAAAAAGTATAGAACTAATATAATATTTAAAAAAATATTTTATTCCAAGGGCAAGATTTGTTCTAGAGTTTCTATTTTTTGACGTTGCAAATAGGTATAAATCAACGGGTATAACTTCTTAAATGAAAAAAACAAAAAAAATTTATATGAGAACTCAGTTTTCCAATATTTTGATTGTTTTAAACTTTTCAGTTTAACAACAGATACTAGCAATTATTTATAGCGAAATTCAAAATTACGTAGAAACGATCAAAGATAAACTAGTAGCTTATGTACCAAAATGGGAGAATACTTTCAAAAAATGGAAAATTGAATCACACAAACACTAATTGGAGCCAATTAGTCTTGTAATATGTTAATCAGAAAAAAATGAGATCTAAAAGTTTGACTGAACAAAAATCAAATAATAATAATAAATTTTTTTTCGGTTCAGTGAATTCTCAATTTAATATGAACTGAATATTAAAAAAATATACACAGTCGGTTTGGTAAAAACAATTCATCATAATTCTCTTTTAAATTATTTGCATAAAATGTAAATCTCACACTTCTGTAAAAGAGAGATTTATTTTTTCAATTTTATGTTAACAAATTTAATATTAACAGTTTTTCTTTATTTTGTTTGCAAAAACGGGCCCTACATGGCTGAATTTGCAATTCCAATTCCAATTTTCCTTGTTAAAATATATACGATATTTGATGAACCATGAAAAAACATTCAACGAAATTGACATTTATTTTAAATTTTGAATAACAATTTTTTATTTTTGAGCTAAAATTGTATCGATGTTTTTATTTTTGTGTTGAAAATACTCAGTCACTAAAAAATGAGTCATTTTTAATATTATTATCTCATTGTTGTGACATAAAACAATTATTATTTCAGCGATCAATGTCGAAAAAACTAAGAGCTCGCTCATAATCAATGATTTATACTGTTTGACAGTAAATAATATATAATTAGTAGAAAGGGGATTGTATTAAAATATTCTAATTATTGAATTAAATCTAAAAATTTAATAAGCTATTCAATACAATTTTTCGAAAATCAAATTCCCTTCTACTAATTATTGGTATTATTATTGACAATTAAAATGAAGATCAGTTTTATGTACAAATACTTATATTTATATGTTTTGACAACAGCCGATAGAAATCTATATTCTAAAATAATGGATCGATTATTTCAAAATTTTATGCTATGGCCTTTTAAGGTCGCATATTATTTAGTTAATATATTGCCACAACATTGATAATGTCTTTTGTTTGTCACTTCTACAAGTAAGAGATTCGTAGTCTAAATTCTAATAAAGCCTTTTCCAAAGGTTGTGCTATAATATAAATCTGAAATTAAACTAACATAAGTGTGTAGTTTATAAATTGACTAGAATTTTTATTTGCACGCACACACACGTTACAGTATTTATGGTCTCATAATTATTTCGTCTTTCGATTCAATTTTGTTTTGCCAAGTTATTAGATATGAATTTAAAGTTTATAACTTTAAATCTAAATATTTGTTGCATCCATTTGCATGATAACTTTTTGTAAACCAATAATAAAACATCGTATATTGAGATAAATATTGGCAGTATGTAACAAGAAACTTTGCAAAATTATTTTTATCCTTTTAATAATCTAGAAGAACAGCTTAAAGTTGTTCAAAATTTGTTCCGACGTTGTAACATGAAATTGAAACTTACAAGACAAAGGTAGAGCAACAAACAAAAGCACTTATTCAGTAAGACCTCCTTATGTATAGATTTATAATTTTTCATTGAAATATTATATATTATTATTATATAAAATATTAATGAAATAGTGCAGATTTTAGATTCACTAGATAATACTTTTCAATGTTTGATAAAACGCTTTATCAAGTATTTACAAATCACTCAGCCATTTTTCTCATATACGTTGTTACGTTCAATCATAGATTTGTTCATTGAGTAAATTTCGCACAATTTATTAAAATTTTTTTTTATTTACAAAATGCTTACCTTTGGTTATTTTTATGAATAATTATGTAATTGTTAAAGTTTTATAAAACTGTTTAACTTGTATATAAATTTGTGAACATTCATCTTCGCGTTAAACTAGTTCTCTACTCAGTGAACAAACCATATCAAACCTTAAAATTAATTTAACCATCGTATACACGTGAACTCGCAAGTTCTAAAAATTTGATATACATTTGTAAATAATTTGAATGAAAAAAATCGTTAAATTGATAACACATCTTTGCTTATCATCGTTTCATAAAATGCTGGAAGCACCGAAAAAGGATCGCTTAACTTTGTTCGAAGAAAATTTTGTTAGCTGAATAACATTAAATATTTAAGCAATTCCTATTGTAATGAAACAAATCCATTCAATTTGTCAATTTTCAATAATTTTGCAAATTCTTGTATAGCCTAAACAAGAAAATTTTACCTACTTGTTGTTACCATTAACACAATATTGAAAGTTATGCAATCAAGTAATAATTAAAAATACAATCCACAATACTAATATCCATCTCGAATCAATCGGCAATAACCATTTTGGCATTGATAAGTATCGGTTTTGTTATCAATATACTGACACTTAATCTAATGTATAATAACAATTGCTATACCAATCATTACGATGTGAGTTGTACAATATGATTGTAAGATATCAATATTTACATGCACCAAGGTACCAGATGAGCAATTTTCTTCTATTAAATTTCAATATATTTCATAGTAATTTTTCCTCTCAAATAGTCTTCTGAATTTACAACTGCATCTTAAACACAATCTCTCTTTTTTCGAACTCAACACATTATTCCTCAACTTTTATAAAGTTATAATCGATATAATTATAAAGGAAAAAACAACTATATCATATCTACAAAATTAATTCTCATGTGAAAAATAAATAATTTAAAGCATTAGTGATATATTATAACATATATCACGGTGTATGTGTTTGCGGATATCATGTGCACATTCATATTTTATATTAAAAAAGCATTGTAGATACATAATAAACATCATCTGAAAATGGTACTATAAATATATCAATGTTAGAAAATGTATTCAGATAAATCACAAGTTTATAAATTGAACGAAATTTCATAATTTTACAACAGTCATCGAAAGCGACAGATCACGTTGTTTTAGATATAATGTAAAATTTGTATATGAGAATGTAAAAAAATCAAATGAATTTGAAAAAAAAAACTAACAAATTAATCTGAATGTAGATATAAACAATAAGTTTAATCAACATGTCATCGATTTGGTTATAAAAATAAATACAAAAACGTAATCTGACGATAGCTAAACAAAAATTACGTTCAATTAAACTAATGGGGAACTTGATGAGTCCTAGGTCAAAATTGCTTCGTACTCTTTGCACCCTTCCTCGACTTCATAGACAATATGAGATAAAATTTATGACATAATAGTAACACTTACTTTTGCGCTGACGTTTTTCGCGCACTTTATTGCTCTAATGACTCGCAACCAAAAAGCACATACTCTTCGCGTGATAGCCAGAAAGGATTCCCTTCCACATATTCCGGAGTAGTTTTGTCTACAATAAAAATATTAATGCATGAAATATATGTAACATTAGCTCAAAATTTGTTTAAAAAATTGCATTAAAAAGAATAACATACCAGGATGAACAGCTAAAGGCACATATGTAGATCCCATCGCTACATTCCAACTGTGCGTTCCAGGGCAACTTTTGACTTCTAAAATGTCGCTATGTTGCGGCAAGATGTCTCTCAAATCCTTTGTTAATCTTAATCCGAAACCGGATAAGTCTGTATTCCCGCCCGTAAGTAGAATATGAGACAAACAATCCTGCATGATATCATCGGGCAAACCTTCCGTAACTTCTTTGATAACTTGTGGCAATCCAAGATGAACATACATTACTTCAGGTGCAATGTATAATTCCGGTCCAAGTGAAACTTTCTACAGATTAAATGGAAAGTTATATAATAAAATTAAATAAAAAATTGTACCTTAATACATTAAATTTATTATTGAGAGTCTTCGCTTCGCTCAAACTAAACGCGCTCTTTTTGTAACGCCATCTAATTTATGCTCTCTCTGCTCTTCTTCTCTTGCCATCTTTTCTCTCCCCTTTTTGTACTTTCGTGAGATTCGCCACGCGCGCTTTTTGTGAGAAATAAATCGATTTTTATAAACAATAAAACGATTGTTTTATTGACTCGTTGTTCCACCTGACCCCTCAACACTTATTTAAAAAAAAAGACTTACGAGTAAAAACACGTAACCCCATTCTTTAATTTAAAGAAATGAAAATCAAACTTTGAAACACCAAGTTTATGTTTAAAATTTTCAAAGATTTATTTCTTAAAAATGTTGAAGCAAGATTATTTCCTGTTTTTAGAGCCACAGAAATTTAATCGAAACTTATAATTAGGTAAACAAAGCTAAACCTTACCCATATGTGTTTATAATCGGCATAACTGTCGACTCGTAGATTTATGTTTTCCCTTCTAGTTTTTCCTTCCCTTCGCGTTTCTTCATTATTGATGTTGTAACTTAGTCGACACTTCTCTTTCACAGCCACAGTGTCTAAATAAGAAATCGGTATCTGGTGAAATTCTTTGGGCTGCCAGCTCATAGCCTGTTTCAAATGATAAGCTACGTGCCATCCGCCCACTGGTTTCAGCCTCCATCTATCAGGAATAACTCTTCCGCCGATAACCACAGCCACCGTTGTGCTTAAAGCTCCACTATCAATGACTACACAAGTCTCCACATCCAACATCGCACAAGCTGCCAATGGTTTTGGCACAAGACAAACCCTGAAAACAAATACAAATTTGTAAAATTGAAACAGTTGAATTGCTTATTTTTAATTATGCCAGATATAAAAAAGGTAATACCTAGCAACTTTGACTTCCTGGAACAAGTAATGCAAAAGCTGTTTCCTAAGTTGAGGTTTCATCGCTAGTGGTTCGCAGAACATGAGCACGGTGTTTGGCTTTCTGAGAGACGCAATAAGTCCCATTTGAGTAAACAAGTGATCAACGAAAGTTTTGAGCACCGGAAAGCTGCCTTCATTCAGCAGCGCCTCTGCTGGACTAACGACATCGACGTTCGGGATGCCAAATACCTCGATGATGTCTGTACAATAACCGTTGACCAAGTCTTTGTAGATGGGATTGGCACAGGAGTAGCAAGCGGCGTCGTGGGGATTCCGCGCTAAGCGTTTTTTCTCACGATAAAGTTTGAGCGGATGGCAGAATACGCAAAACGGCCCACTGGGCCGTGGATTTTTTGAAGCCGCGAGCTCCGACAGCTTGAGCAGTCGCAGCTTCTTTGCTATCGCCGCAGAGATGACATCGGATTTTGTCTTGCCGCTACCGCTGGCGGCGCTCTTGCTACTGTTGTTCGGCTGCTCCTCGTGCGCTGTTTTGTTCTCGTACTTGGGTATTCCGAACATTGTGAAGTGTCGACGCAAGCCAAAGTGCGGCGTTATCACCCAGGTGTATTTGTTACCAATCTCAATAACTATTTTTGCACTTGAACCCTCGATGCAGTTGCGTTGACAGGTGTAGCCACTGCAGTGGTAACATTTTGGAAACGGCACACTCTCGCCCAGGGTTATCACCATGTGCAGTCGGTAACACATCGCTTTGAAACTCACGCTCAATAGTTGCAGACATTTCATGTCTGGAAACCGGAACTGCACTTTTGATAACAGCTGTAACCATTTCATTTTCCTGAAAAAATAAAATTACATTTAATTTATCAAAATCATGATTATAAATGTATACAATTGTATGAATTCCAATAATAAACAAGTTTGTATGTTCTTTTATTTTAATTTGATTAATAACTAAATTTTCATTCTGTTGGAAATTATGGGAAATAAAAAAAAATATATATATATATATATATTCATAAAAAAATATCCGAACTATAAATCAACATGATATCTGATAACTTATTTTTACCTAGTTATAATAATTAAAAAAACTGTAGGTCACATTTTGATATGCATAAAACTAAAGATGAATTTCAATCAAAATGAAGAATAAATTTTCAAGTACTAAATCATTCAAAATTTCTAACACATTTAAAATATCTTCTGTCAGATATTTTTAAATTTCATTCTGATAGAGGTATCTTTTCACAAATTGCAATATTCATTTGATTAATTTGGATGTTATTAAACAATATATTTAGTTTATTAAATGAAGACATCAATATGAAAGTGGATAGATATTTAATTAGCTGTAATTAAAAAATGTGAATAGGACTTATTTGATTATTACCGGAATCTCTAGATATTGAAACGTTTGCATTTCGTTTACAACTTTTGTTTACCACTAATTACAAGGTGACGAGAGAATAAACAACAACGAATTAATTTTAATCGCCAAACAATGCAAAGTCAAGTGCAAATTAACTAAATAAACATCCAACAGTAGAAAAATTTCAATTGTCATCAATTAGTATACAAATTTACGTCTCTCCGTCAGAGCCAATTACAGAGTATAAAATAAACGTAAATTTCTAACCAACAATAACTCACATTGTTTAACGTATTGTCCTAACGTGTAAATTCAAATTTAGAAAACTGTTTGAATAAAATTGTTCGCGTCGCAAAATGACGCGCCCTTTCTTTAGATTATCAAATCAAAAAGAGGAAGCTCCAAATTTGAGCACGAGATAATTTGTTGCGTTGATTCACAACAACGTATTCAGATTGGGGGAAAGAAAGAAAATAATTTCATGCTGACGAGGGTTTTAAATATTATTGCAAAAACAATTTGCAATGTATTGATATAACCTCACCATAAGTAATCTGTGTCGGACGTCTTTCGAAGATATTTGCAAGTGCTTCCAAAAGCAATAATATCAGGTACATCACAGTAGAGCAAAATCTTTATCCAGATTTCCTCCGGCAACACCGCGGGATCCATGATTCAACGTTAAAAACAATAGAAAACGTTCGACTGTACGATTAACAGCCACTATCAGATAAAAGATCCCTCACAGCCTCACTTTCGTGGCACTCCTAAAAATTAGAATACTTTAGTCAAGTTCAAGGTTACTATCCGATTTATCGGTGAACGATAAGTGGTGAGTTACCGACAAACGATTACGTGCGAATTCTTACTTACCGACGATGGTAAAAGCAAAATAGTGCCTCTAGATGAATAAACGGTACAGATGAAACTCATTTTCAAAGTAGATAACATAACCTTCTTATAATATTCATCAAAATGTGTAAAATATTGATTATGAAATTTGTTGATTTGTATGACTAATTTTTATGCATCATTTGATTTCGTACAAATAATTCATAATTCAGTTCTGTTGTTCAGTGCCTCTTATCCTCTCAAATCATTTTTGATAACGTCATACAAAAAGTAAGTAACATAAGTAATAAAACTTTGCAGCAAAATATTGTTATTATTTTACACAATTATCATCAAGTTTAATAATGTAAATGTATTTTTGAATTACAAGATGACGGTGACAGCTTCCTCTGTGGGTGACAGACTGTCAAATGCATTTGACGATGACCGTTTGTTAGAAACAGAATGTAAACAAATTGCTTCTGGTAAGGTTTTTGTGAACGAAGAAAAAGATTTTCCGTATAATAAGAGTATAAGTGTATGATGATTAATTTGATTTCTGATGATTAGATATCAAGGAAAAGTCTATAAGCCTGGTTACCGTCGTGGAAGCCCTGGGACCATTTATAACAAGCAAACAAATCGATATGACTAAAAACAGCGTTTATGCTCTAACAAACATCTTTTCGAACTTGCCGAAAAATTTTTTAAGTGCCAATGAAATAAAGATGTTACTAAATTTCTACATTGAACGCCTCAAAGACCATTATTCTATTCTTCAATCAACTCTAACAGGAATTTTACATCTAGTAAGTTCTAACAATTTAATATCAAAAATTTGTCAAATTTTAAATATTTATATTTATTACAATTAATGATACATTCAGAAATTTTGAACTTAAAACGATGATTTGATTTTTAGGTTCAAATGAATAATGTTCCAACAGATTTGATGGAAAAAATGCTTCGCGAGATGTTTGCACACATTCACTGTCAAACTTTACAAAGATCTGAACGTAACACAATATTTCTGATTCTGAAATACATTGTTTATAACAAATCTGATGAAGTTAGTAAAATGAATGACGAGTTTGTCAATGGCGTAATGAACTGCATCGATGGAGAACGCGACCCTCGAAACCTTCTGCTTCTCTTTGAAATGATTCCAGAATTTTTGAAGAAATTTCCTCTGGGCGATAAAACTGAAGATATGTTTGAAATCATTGCTTGTTATTTCCCCGTAGATTACAATCCTGTAAGTTAGTTAATTTCTTGGACATTAGTTTCTTTTATTTTGATTGTTTTGGAATCAAGACAAGAATGATGATTTTAGGTTGAAGGAGATGGTGGAAATATTACAAGAGACATGTTAGCAAACAAATTAACGTATTGTCTTTACGCGATTCCACAATTCGCAGAACATTGTCTTCCGCTTATGATTGAAAAAATTGAATCTAATCTAAAAGTGGCTAAAATGGATTCATTGACGTTATTACGAGATTGCACGTTTGGTCTAGATGCTTTCCAGCCGCTAATCAATGAGCTGTGGGTAACGTTAAAAGAATCTGCGATGTCGAGTGATCCAGAAATCAAGGCTTTAGCGATGGAAGTTATCACTAAGATAGTTCAAGTGTTGTCAGCGGACAGTTCTGTTTGGGACAACATTATTCAGAGGGTGATCAATGACACTAAATGGACACTCGTTAATGTACAGCTTAGTTCGTATTGGTCATCTGAAGCTATTTTGGAAGCAGTTTCCAAAGCTAATCCTGAGAGTTGTCAGGAAGTATTGAAATTTGTTATACCACTATGCTTGGGGCAATACTCAACAAAAACTTCAGTGGAAGAAAAAATGATCATTCTCAAAACGATGAAAAACTTCATAACGATAGCAGCACAGTTTGACATTGATGTACAAAGTAAATATTATTCGTACAAATTCAAAATTTTTATTTTTATCTGATTCATATTTATAACCTTTTCCTTTTTTCAGGCATGGCAGAACTTTCTTGGACAGACATTCCCATGTTGCTTATCAAAGAGTTAGATTCAACAAATGACGACATCAAAGTTGAAGTGCTTGATTGTTTTCTTGGTCAGAAAAAGTTTATAAACTCTGTTCATCGTAACTCTTTGTATCAAAGGTTGTGCGATTATGTGGAGACTGCAAACGATACACTGAGAAAGTCTAGTTTAAATTTGATAGAAAATTTTGCCAAAATGTATCCAAAAGAAGTTTCTAATGTGATTAATGAAAGGTTACCTATTGATTCAGGTAAAAAAAAATTACTCTAGCAAAATTTTCAAGAATGTAATCGTAAACTTATTAGCTAACAAACAATTTTTTTCTTCAGATTCTGATATAGAAGTACTTAAACATAGACTTGAAGTTTTGTCTGTACTTGCGAAAGAGTCTGAAATTGGTTACAGCGTGCTACCAAAAATAATTCATATAGCTGTCTCAACAGAGTCACCTTTAAATGGCGTTGCACTTGAGTGTTTAAAAAATCTCTGTTTAAGTGGTGCCGATTTTGACGTACATCGATATTTGTATGAGAACGGTTGCATAAAACAACTGGTTGCCCAATATGCACAAACTTCAGAAGACAAACGCAACCTCATCTCAACTTTATGCCGATTCATCTTGAGAAAACTGAACATTCATGAGCAACAGCAGATTTTCAATGAATATTCGAATGAATTAAGAAGTAACTTGACAGATGAGAATGTTGTGTTGTTTGAATTGCTGATGGTTCCTATGAATGAGCAAGTTATTCGATCTGTCGACGTGTCCACTTATTTTGATAATTTAATATCACTGGCACTGCATGGCAAAAGTGCGGACACGAGGCTAGCTTCGTGCAAATTGATTGCAATTTTAATTCATAAACTGCCGCAAGATGAATTTCTCGAGAAGTTTATCAAACCTTCAAGAGACAAACTCGTAAATGTTTTGAAACACGATGAAAATCCTTTGGATATGAAACATGCTGCTGTGGTACTTCATACGTGGTTAACGAAGAGTATGGTGATTGGTGGTTTTTCAAGTCTGGCCACTGAGTGCATAATCGATGTGTGTATTAAATTGAGTTTCGAACAATTACCATTAAACTTTGTAAATTAAGTTTTAATAATTTTTTGTACAGCAAATTGATTTTCTGAGGCATCACGAAGTTGGAGAAATCGTGGCTAAAGAGTTCAAAACTCTGATGGATAGAAACGAGGACACAATAACCAAGGAAAACGGATGCAAATTCATGTTCTTGTACAAGCAAAGAATTTTTGAATATTTACTTATAGAAAATGTGTTTGATGGTGCGGAGAGGCGTAATTTTTTGATAGCTCTAACAACTGCTTTGGAACAAGTTTCTGTCGAATTGCTATGCATACATATACAGACAGTAAGTTATAGTAGTTATAGTTGATAAAAACTAAATTAATGTTACTACAGTACTACGTTCGAATAACTATCCTTAATCATTTTCAGATTGTCCCTATTCTAGCAGAATCTTTGACATTGACTGAATCTCAATTGTTGTTGCCAATCTTGAAAACTTTAAAAGCACTTATAACGACGAGGCACTACATTTTGATCGAAAAATCAAAAGCAATAATTCCAATTTTACTTGACCTTGTAACTCATAAAGAAATGGTATATAATTGTCGCCACCAGATTTATCACATAAAAATAACTATTAAATGAAAAATTTATTAAACCTAATTTGTTTACAGAAAATTCGTATTCTTGCCATAGAATGTTTGAACGATTACTGCAATTACCCATCAATGGAGATATATTCTTTCAAACCGGATGTTCTTGACAAATTACAAGTGGCCACTGATGATCACAAAAGGCTGGTTCGAAAAACCGCAGTCATTTGCAGAAGTCGATGGTTCCTGTACGAGCAGCCCTATCCCTAATAGAAAACCTGTTTCATAAAGTTATATTTGAATTTAACATAATTGACGATTGTAATGTCTAACTTCTGTACATAAAAGATGTATACTTTTGTGTCAAAATATATTACTTTATTAAAAAACGCCTACACAAAAAAATACGGATGAATTATTTCGAAATAATGTCAAGGGAACGATTTCTCGGTGGGATGAAATACATAAGTCGCGTTCACTTATAATTGGATAAAGCATCGATTTTAAGCTTAATTCAATTAAGATCTCGCAATACTATTTTCAGTTGGTCGAAATCATGGCAGACGGCAAGTATTCTTATTTTTTGTTTTCGTTTTCTGTTTTTATTTCAACAATTTAAAATTTATTTAGCTGGTTTCAAACAATTCGAGTGTTGTACGACGAATAAATGTGTCTAAATTGATGATACCAGGTGTTGCAAAGAATGGTGCTTACAAGTACGAAGACGAAACCAGATATGTCGGGGATTGGAACAGCAAAGGACTGAAGCACGGAGCTGGTTCCTTGTTGTTGGTGGATGGAACAAGATACGACGGGGGATTTCACAACGGATTGTGTTCTGGATTAGGTGTCATCATTTTTCCGGATGGCGCTAAGTAAAGAATTTGTTTCCACTTGAATTTGTCATTGTGATATCTAGTAGAAATATTTTCAGTGATTTGTATTCTTAATTTAATGTTTATGTACTATTTTAATAATAAAATCGAACAGATATGAAGGAGAATTCATGCAAGGTTGGTTCCATGGACACGGAGTATTTTGGAGAGCTGATGGCATGAGATTTGAAGGAGAATTTCGTGGTGGAAGAGTTTGGGGCTTAGGTAAATTATATTAGTTTGTTGTATACGCGCACATAATTGTATTTTAGAATTTATGTTGTTTTCATAAACCGTATCATTTTTTTAGGCTTGGTAACATACGCTGACGGTTCTCATGGTTTTCCTCGCAACGAAGGCTTTTTCCAAGATTGTAGACTTGTGAGACGAAGACGCTGTCCAGATATCGTGCAAAAAGCACAGAAAATTTCCATGATGGCTCGAGCTCAGTGTAGTAGCTAAAAAAATTATTAATCATGATTATTCGTGCCGAAACATTGTACAGAGAACTTATATCTGTGGAATTTAATCCGCTGTATCTTGGAATCTGAATAAAATCTTGGATCATAGGACAAATGTAGTTGCTCAATATAATAAGCATATACCTCAAAACAATACCGAAATAAGGCAAAATGCGATTGACTTTGACTTTGTCAATCGCATTTAAAACTGCTAATTTTTATATCACGTGAACAATTTCCAATCAATATAGAAATTGTTTTGATTCAAAAAAATTGAAATAAAGTCCACACGTTCCGAACTCAAATAAATGATTGCTTTTGAATAATTGAAACAATTGTTACATAAGTGATTATAAATAATGCTAATAAATGATATAAATCATAATTATTCATTTTAAACTTAATTTCAAGGGAAGCGATATTTTTGATAAGAGGTGAATTTGGAGAAATGATATAAGAGAGAATTAGTAGTTGTAAATGACAAAAAAAGAGGGAGAAAAGAGAGAAAAGAAGAGCGATTTTGATTAGGAATAGTAACGGCATTTAACATGCGCGCCTCTCAGCGCGAAATGAAACTAAATATGAATGAAGGTATACGTAGAACTATGAAGCTGAATGAGGCGACGGCAACTCGAGAACGAGGTTATAATGTTGGAAATCGGGCAAGACAGGTCAGCTGTGCGCGCGTCTCTTGCCGTGTGAACGCTGCGGTTCGGAAGCGGATGAGCACTTGGACTATTGGCGCTTGTTGAGCGTCATGTCATATCAGTCAAGTGGTGCTCCGTTTTCAGCGAGTCGCAACAATCAGTAGAAAACAAGAAGACGCGTCCTCGTTGAAACAACAGAGCGCAACGCAACGTCGACTGCTAATAAGTGTCTCGTAAGCAGCCGCGATGACACCAGGTACAATCATGCCACGCGCTGCTCAGTTCATTCTTCCTTCCAAAATCACTTCCTACTCGTTTACTCGTCCACTTGTCTCGTTCAAAACCTTACTGTGTCAATTTTGATCGACACAGCAAACACTTTTTTATCGTTTTTCTCTCATGACTTTGCATTTCATCAGTCCTGTCAACAATGTTTTCTTTTTTGTTTTTGCAAGCAACATTTTATAATTTTCAAAACATTCGTAAACTTGTCTTCATGTCACTGTATCCGATCTCACGATAATTAATGTTTACATTATGTAATTCAAAACATAAAGAGATAATTGCAAAGCGGAATTGAATTTAAAAAAATTTTCTATTTCGTTCTACATACTGACGTGTGTCACATTGGTATTGTCGACTCCTCGTTTTCATTGCTGATAAAAAACGCTCGTTCATATTTATACTCTCGGAGCTTCTCTCACATATCTTAAGTCATAAAGTTTGTTTACATTTTTAATAATCTCTTTTTCACAAAGTACAAAACATCAATCAAAAATGAGATATGATACGAACAATTATAATCTAACACTTTTTACATTAAATGGAATTTTCATTCTATTAATTTGGATTTTTAATGCATTTCTATATTAGGGCAACGATCAAGTGCGGGTTATTTATATAGGAAGTAACGTTTTTTAATTATTAATTGATGCATTTAAAAGTTAATTTATATTAATTGTAAAAACACTTAGTAACATTATTCGAATAAAATTTTTTAGTAGAATAAAAATCACAGTTTGAGTGCGAGTCTTTTCAATTCAGCTGCTAGTTTGATTCAAGAATGAATAATAAGGTCAAAGGTTGGTGTTTAGTTCTTAATCGGTAAATTTAATGATCGATTAGTCAGAGGAAAAAAAATCAAGAATTTGGACAAAGATTGCAGAAATAAAATATTTGACGCTTCGAAGAGGCACTACACGTGTTTCTTCGATCATCCAATGACTGAATCGCCTGATTTCCAGTTCACTCTCGCACGAGAGAGACAAACTATCGTTGAGCAATATCATTGGACTTGAGTATGTGTCTAATTTTATACTGTATTGGGCCGTTTACGTCAAATACATCGTTTTTGTATCAAGAAATGTTGTTTGCCCACAAATATTCGGGAACAATATCAATTTTCTTTGCATCAAAATTTATCTGTAAACTATATTTTTTGTTGAATAATTTTCATTTGATTATAATATTAAAATTGACGTTGATTCAATCGTGCAAATTAATAAGTAATCAGCATATATACCCATCGAATGAAATTTTCGATAAGAGAACGGTCTTATCATCAAATTTAACATTGGCGCACATAATTGAAAGCGGGTTATTTAAAAAGCATAATTTGTTTAAAATTTACATGCTGATCTAAAATTGAAATAACTATGAGCGAATCGTGTGTAATAAATGACAGATACCTAATCTAAACTTTTCGCTATTTTCAGCTAAAATGATTAAATCACAAATTATTAATTAACAATTTTACTGTCAAATTGAAAACATGGATTTGAATGAATATGAAATATTCAAACTGTTCAACGATCTATTGTTTTGTAAAAAAGCTGATAATGAATGAATATAAATCTCAAATAGTCCTGAAAAATATTTTAACATAATAAACGATGAAAGGTTTTATTTCAAAATACATTTCAACATTATTAAAAATGATCTGTCAAAGAATTAATAATATATAAGTAGAGTGGGGGCAAATATTAAAACAATGTGAAAAGTATTAATAAAGGGAGAAATAAAGGAATGAAGGAAGACGAAAAGATAAAAAAAATGTTTTGGTTGTTTTTTGTTCGAATGGTCACATTTTGTTGTTGGTGTTGATCGCGTATACATAATGAATTGAGAACCTTTGACATGCAGCAAGCGTCAGATAGAGCGCATATAAGTATTTTAGCACGATCGCGGTTGTTGCTAGAAATCGGTAAACGCGCACGAATCTGTGGTAGAAAGTTCGCAGTGTCCTTGAAGAAATCGGACCTCGAGGGTGATTGATAAAGGAAATAATAAAAACAGATTATTACTGTTAGTGGCGAACGGATATAATTGAGAGTGAGAGCAAACCGTGGATCGCATTATGATTAACGAAAGGCTGCCTTTGTCATTTCAGTGGACATATCAATCAGCGCACAGGAATTGCGTACTATAAATAATAGTGCGACATTATATAATGAGTCCGCGAAGTTGTAAAAATTATTTGCACGTTGGAGTCATGACTTCAAATGGTCTTAAGAGCTCGCCCGCAGAGGCTACCTCCAAGCAGCCGAAAATCCACTCACCACCCTGTGAGTCCTTCAACTGTATGTGTGCCTAGTTTATTTTTTTTTCTCTTCGCTTTCATATCTCATATTAACATCTTCCTTGTTACGTAAGGTTCATGGTCATGCTGCATGTCGCTTACTTTTTTTTTTATTTTTCCATTCCAACTTTGGTATCGTTATTGAAGCAATTTCAAACAAGATGATTTACGATACTCATTATTCCTCGATTACATCTCTGCATCAGCGAGGCATAATATAGTCGTCCATAATGAAATACGAAAACAGATTTGAGTTGTCATGTAGTGACATTTGCATAGCTTTTGGAATGCATCGCCCATCTCAAGTTTGACATTTTCTGTTAATGATAATAACGAGTGTGATTTTTGTACAGCGATGCCTTGGTTTGGCATGGATATCGGGGGGACACTATGTAAATTGGTTTACTTTGAGCCGAAGGACATAACGCGCGATGAGGCTGACGCTGAGGTTGAAACTCTCAAAAATATTCGACGATATTTGACCAAGAACTCTGCCTATGGCAAAACTGGACACAGAGATGCTCACCTACAGGTATACTAAAACAGCTTAAAGAACATCCAAAATTCACTAAGATTCTTAGTCTTACTAAACCAGAGTTGCAAAATATTATTTGTAAAACTAGCATTGAATTAAATTATCAATTCTAATATTTATGTGGTAGCAATTATACATAGGGTCACTTGGGGTAGTTGTGGGATTTCAAGCAACTAATTTGAATCTTGAAATTATTAAGTTTGTGATCAATATTATCGATCATTGTGAGCTAATGAACTTGTACATAAGTTTGAATTTGTCGAAAAACTATATTTTCATTCTCTACGCTATTTTTCTTGTTGCTTAGGTTGATTCTATATTCATATACATATATAAATTTAAAATAGATTTTTGAATATATTATTACAAATGAGTATCACAGAATGTTTAAAATAAATACATATTGATAATGATATGGTAAAATATGATAATTAATGGAATTAAATAACCCTTTTTTCTTCTGCAGATGGATAATGTGTGCATCAGGGGAAGAAGAGGCACTCTGCACTTCATCAGGTTTCCTACCAGCGAGATGGGCAACTTTCTTGCCCTCGCTAAGTCCAAAGGTATGGCAAACTTGGTAACGGAAGTGTGCGCCACAGGAGGAGGCGCGTTCAAATTCGAAGATAATTTTAAGAAAGTACGTGCAATCATCTGTTTACATTATTAAAAAAACTTGCTCATTATTTCTGTGGCTGTGAGGAATAACCAGTTAAGTGGTATAGGATTTACATATACACTTAACTGGTTTTTCCTCAGAGCCACAGATTTAATTATACAACAAAAATATAAAACAAATATTATATCAGTGTTTAACTACAATTTTCAGGAAGTTAACATGAGTCTAGCCAAATTTGACGAACTCGATAGTTTATTGCGAGGAATGTTGTACATAGAAACAAATAATCCACGTGAATGTTATTACTGGACCGATCCTACTGACGAAAGTAGATGTCAAAAAGTACCTTTCGATTTTTCAGAACCGTACCCATTTTTGGTAAAGATCAACACGAGTAGAACATTTTGATGTTGGTGGTTGTTTATTGATCTTATTAATTGTATGACTTTTTGTAGCTAGTTAACATTGGATCCGGTGTTAGCATATTGGCAGTGCATGGGCCAGAAAATTTCAAAAGAATATCAGGAACAAGGTGAGCTATTTATTTCGTCTGAAAAAAATGAAATGTTTCAAAAGTTTTAACGTTATTTTTTTTCAACTCAAACAGTTTAGGTGGTGGTACTTTCCTGGGACTCTGCTGTTTGCTGACAGGCTGTAACAGTTTCGAAGAAGCAATCGAATTGGCAACAAGTGGCGATAATACAAAAGTTGATAAATTAGTTAAAGACATATACGGCGGTGATTATGGTCCTTTTGGTTTACCCGGTGATCTTGTCGCTAGCAGGTAATTTCAATTTAATTTTATTTCTATGATCTTATAACTTATTGCGTTTTACACTTTTCTTTTTGTCTCTAACACAGTAAACATATATGTTAAGTTCTTTCGATGTCTATAGCTTTGGACAAATGAACTCGAAGGATCGTCGAAACGCTGTTAGAAAAGAAGACCTCGCTCATGCAACATTGGTAACCATCACCAACAACATTGGTTCCATAGCAAGAATGTGTGCAGTAAACGAGAAAATTGAAAGGGTAATGTATATTTTATGATTATATATATTTTATTTTGGATTAATATATTTTTGGTATTCATGTTATAATGATGACTGATTGTTTCATATTTATAGGTAGTCTTTGTCGGAAATTTCTTGAGAGTCAATCCGATATCTATGAAATTATTGGCCTATGCTATGGATTATTGGTCGAACGGAACTCTTAAAGCACTATTCTTAGAACACGAAGTATGATAAAAATTTCTTTGTTTTTCAAAACAAATTTTGAATTGAAACACAATTAATTTATTTGATGAAAATTTTTAGGGCTACTTTGGAGCAGTTGGTTGTTTATTGCAATTCAACAACAGTGAAATAGACAACGCCGAGGAAAAACCAGATATCACGCCGAAAAAACGTTCTTAATAACATCAATATATTTGTATGATGCGACTTTAACCAATCAAGAGCGATGCTTTATCTGGCAACAAATAATATATATTTGCGTAAAAAACGTATCATTCCAACTCCAACGATGGACTAACTTTTTTCAACGATAAATTTATTTTGATCCGCAGAAACTGTGTATACTCAGGAATTTATGCGCCAACATTCGACGATATATATACATACATATTGTAGATATAACTTTATGTGAACAGCGAACATTTTATTTGTTTTAATACTTTTTTTTCAAAACAAAAAAATACACACATTTTGACAATGATTGCATTCATTAGGAGCGTGTCATGTCAAATCCACAATTTGTTGTTTCAACTTTATACAAACTATAGTTTTGTGCCTATTTTTGAATGTAATTTTATCGTGAATTATGGCATAACATATTTTCGTAATCAGTTATACAAAAGTTTTAAAATTAATGTGACATGTAATGAAGTAATTAATAATGTATACATATACTATTCAACCTAATGCGACATTTCATGGTACAGTTTTGAGTTTACAGTTGAGTATGATCAATTTTTATTTTATTCTGATTTATTGTGATTTTATAAGTTAATTTTTAATGTAATCTTGTAGGCAACAAATGAGTTTCGTTGCTTGATTGAAAGTAAAATGGGTGGTGATTACATGATAACACAATTTTAAAAATAGGAATTGCATTGATTTTTTTATATGTACATTCGCAATTTTTGAAGTAAACTATGGATAACATAATTGTATTTGATTTTTAGCTTTATGAAAATGGGTTTAAATTTACTACACAAACCTACTAGAAGTGATGTAAAACATTTTTCAAAAGGGAAATGAATGGAATGAATGTTTCTTGTATTGTATTGACTGGAATTTGATATTTATAATGTACATTTGTAAAACAAATTGTACGTGAGGGAATGATAACATTTCCATGATCGTATATCGCAATTATTATATTTTTTTCATCATTATTTTTTGTAATTATTAAGAACAATATTAAAGAATAATATTAAAATTACTAATGGAAAATCAATTATATGAAACAAAAAATTCGATACATTTTTATTTATTTTTTTTTTACATGATAGTATTATAAATTAGCAACGCTATAAACGCGTATTTGGTGACGGTGAAAAAGATAAACGAAATATGTATCCTTTTGTGTTACTAACTATTTATCCAATTGCACCGTTGAATGCATTTCACTGAACAATGCAAATTTTGATTTTTTGAATTTATTCTGTTTGTATTCAAGAATCTTGAAATAAAATCAAATAAAAACAAATGAAATATATTGAAACAAAATTCTTTAATACCATTATGTTATTTTCTTTTCTTTCATATATTTTGAATTTAATCAAAAAGATATTTCAGCATATATTATCTCAAAATTTCGCAGTTGGCGAATATGAAGTTTGTAGTTGAAGTTTCTTAGCAACGCGTTCTGATCTCCAGTAAAGACTTGTTACCACTCCTCATAGTTTCTACAGACATTGCACACAAACATTGGACTGAAAAGAAATTATTGTTTAGTAATTGTTCTACCTTTGAAACAGATCGAGTACTTGGAAACTTTTATAAGAAAATTATCAGAAAATAATATTTTGACAGTATAAAAATGGTAAGCGTCAGTAAAAAATCTATGTAATAAATTTGTGTTTATGCAATAAATTTGGGTGTATTACAGTACTAGTTAACGACTATGAAACATAACCTCAAAGCCGGTTTATAGTTCATAGTTGTATTTTAAATAATGCTGACACTGCAAAGAGCAAAGTGTCAAGCGTCGTCGACCGCGTACGGCAGTGCATGCTGTCTGCTCGCAGTGCTCCCACCACTCGGGCTGAGTTTGTTGAAAAAATATTTGCATATATGACGTGTTGAGAGCAAAAACGACACAAGTACAATGTTAATCAAATGAAACTTGTATCATTTTTGCTCTCAGCGCGTCATTAATGATAATAAAAAATTGTTTAATAATTTAAAATTATAAAATATAAATATAATATATGAATACTTTATTTTAGTTATAACAAAAACAAGAAAGGATGCTGAAAGAAAAAAAAAATGTCTTGATATTATTATATGAAAAATTTATTTCTGTTAAAAACTATTGAACACTTAAAATCAAAATGTAAAATATTTTTGCCTATTCATCAGTGCTTTTTTCAAATCACTGAAAGACGTGAAGTTTATATTAATGTATGATACATCACTGACTACAGTATACGTGCATACTTATAACTATAAAACTACATTTTAACTAAAAAAAAGTTTCCAAATGGCTGTTTACAATGTTAAAATGCTCTAATTGAGCAACTTATACAACTTAAAATCTATATTATTTAGTCTGCAGTTTCTTTGCTTATCGTGTGAAAATGAGGTAAACCTTACTTAGAACTGAGAGGGTATTGGTTAAATATTTTGAATAGATCAAAATGTCTAGTCCACTTTGTTTAAAAAGAACAATTTATTAGAACACAAGCACCGTCACTGTATCAAACACATATTAGTAACTTGTACTTTACATACAGGTAAAAAGGCTCTTATGTAGGGGAGAGTCAGGACGTTTCGACAAGTCGGACGTTTCGACAATTTGTATTAAAAATAGTAAATAATGATTTAAAAATTTTATATTTTCAAATTATATTCATTTTGATACTTTATGCCGAAATACGGAAAATGAAGATAAAATAAATATTCAATTTATTATAAAAAATACAAATCTGATTTTGACACCGAAAAGTAAATTTTGCGAGTCGTTGAATTTTTTTTTTTAAAGATGTATCGACAAATATGATTATATATCGTTTTCTCAAGAGTTCACAGATATTTTCTGATCATTATACTATTTTTTTATTTTATAAAAACTGATGTGATTTTTGTTTATTCAAGTTTCATAAAAAAGTGTACCTGCGGGACGTTTCAACAGTACCCTATGTCGGACGTTTCGACAAGGCGCTCAGCACGCCTGTTCGTTTTAAACACTGATTGTTACCTCAAAAATAAGTGTTTGTTGTCATTGTTGGTCATCAAAATAAAAAACTAAAAATTAATTGACTTCATTTATCGAGACGAAGGTTAGTAATTAAAATTTTTTTTACGTATTACATTCTTATCTTTCTCTCATCTAAAATGATTTATTCTGTGATTTTTCGAGATGTTTAAGAAACATAATTATTTATAATAATTTTAATGCATATTGTCATGTGAAAAAAAATTATATATAATATTGTAGCCGACTCTTTACGCATCAATATTATTTGTCGAAACGTCCTGATAGACCTGTCGAAACGTCCAAACACTGCCCGGGACGTTTCGACGGAAATGCATGTTCCT
>JAAMPD010001548.1:0-23131 GCA_025266255.1 Trissolcus basalis | reverse complement strand
TTTTTTTTTTTTTTCAAGAAAGCAATTTTTTGCTTGAAAACCATTTTTATTCAGTCAATTGGCAACTTGGTCTGATAAACTTGGTTCATAAAAGTGATGCATTCTCGTACCCGAGAAAATAGGTTAGTTACACCATTTGATGAATTTGCTTAAAATTTATTTCTTATACTAGTGAAAATTCTTTGGAACGATAAATTAATAAAGTAATAAATGAAACGAAAAAGAAAAATTGCCCGTGCGCGATAATAGAAATGTTCAAATAAAAGTAGATCGTCGTTGCCAAATAGGTCAAACTGGTGTTTTCTAATTAAATAAATTGAGCAAATAGTGTACCGTATTTCTGGTTTGTTTTCTAAATTGGATTTTGTTTATCTTTGTATTGTAATACATTATTAAAAAAAGTCGTCACTTTATCGATCACGTTACCTTAAGATTAATTTTTGTTATATAGACAATCATATGCTCCATTTTGAATTCATATATATGTTTTGCATTTTTACATTTTTTATCTCAGAGATTCATACCATTTTCCTTTCCAATTTGATTTTATGTACGCCGTGCACTTAGAATAATATTTTTATCAAAATGAAGATAACATAGTGAAATGTAGATGCCATCAATAAAACAATATCACCAAAAACTTAATAATATTAATGAAAATTTCTCTCTATCAGTTAATTTATGAGTCAGACATTTTTCACAGAAAAATAAAATGTAACTGATTGTTTCATTTACCTTAAATTTAAAGAACAAACAAACGAAAACAAAAAGAATAAATTATTTGTTTTTGTTTTATTAAAAAAATGACTGCCATACTTAAAAATCGACTGTTGTTTAAGATGAACTCACGACAAAGTCTTTCAATTTGAATCAAAGTTTGTTGACATTCAATTTAGTCCGAAATTTGAAAACAAAGTGTACTTCGAAATCCAATTATTTTCATCTACCTTTCAAATCCCTTTGCTAAATCTTATAATGTATTTTTCCTCTTTTGAGCTCGCTGAAAAATTTAACTCGCTGAAATGATTGTCAAGTCTTGAAAACCACGAATACGCAAATCATCACAATCGTAATGAGGATCGAGAGAGATTTGCAACGGTCGGTATAAGCTGTGCAAGCGCTACCATAAATCAGAGATAGAGACGGAAAAGGGGGAAGAAAAAAGTCCAAGGTAGAGAGAAGAGCGGTGAGAAGAATACGCTGCGTAGTATTTGAGTGACGTAGAGCTGCCGAGTCGTTGTTGTCGTCGATGAAAGTGGTCGGATTCTTAGAAACGTTTCACGATGAGGTTTGAGACTCTGATATGCTCAGGGGTTTGAGGCGCTTTTCCGGACATTGACGTAACTCCCAGGGGGCATTTTTGCCACGATGGGGAAGCCCATCCTTAGCGTCTTACACTTAATGTAAGACCGACGCAACCTTCCTTGCTCTCTTCCCTCCATTCAGCACGTTCAACCTTTTTATTCGGCCGATCGGCGCTTTCCATAGTTGTCTCTTTTCCTCTATCTTTCTATCGGCTGGTCAGTGTTATGAAAAGCCCCTGTCTTTGCTTATTTATTGATGTTATTTTCAGCACTACCAATTTATGACAATTTTATTAGTATAGAAAACTGACAGCAGCAAGAAAGACAGAATTCCGTTTTAGTTGGCTGAAATATTGATTTCTTGAGTTACTTTTGATTCGAATCACAAGTTCGTGGAATTTGGGGAATGTGTGGAAGTTAATCAGAAAATATTCAGGACGCGCTTGAGAGTATTTTTTTTTTTTTATAAAAAAGTTGATTGAACGTTCCTTCGGATGAGATTAATAGATAAGATAAAGACATTTTTGAAAGAAAAAATGAAATTTCAGCGGAGAGCATGATAACAAATTCACGTTTAAGACATTATTAATGCTCATTTTTTCGGATAGACAAAACAGTTTCCAATATTCCAAACTTTTAAATTATTGTTAAAAATATGTAGATATATAATTCTCAATATTTTGTATTCTCAATTCATTAAAAATGTGATTAAATGTATAACTAATCAATAGTCCTGTCATGAATTATTTATCACGTACTAGTAACGAACATATTGTGGATTAAATTCTAATAGATTTGAGATTTATGATTTTATGATTGGGTTATATGAAAAAGTTAATTTAATAAATCAATACTAAACATGATTTTTTATACAGTTTTTCAATGTCCACAGTGCTTAATTAGTTTTAATATTATTTTTAATTTAATTGATGATTTCTCAAATTATTATTTGTTAAAAATATTATGCAATTTTCAAAATTAAGTAAATAAAATATTGGAGTACTTGTAAAAATGATTTATAATAAAATTAATATAAAAATAAACGTAGAAAAAATTTTTTAGTTATCATGTTTAAAATTATTGGATTTTTTGACGAATTATTCATAAAAACTCACATTGTCTTATCGTATTGAAACAAATTAAATAAATTGATAAGTATATCATGACTCAAATCCATAATTTCACGTAAACTCAAAGTAATAAAAACATTCAACTTATTTTATTGTTTCTTAAAATTTGTCACACTCTTGACATAGAGAAGTTGTTCCGAGATGTAGGCCATTATTTAATGTTATATTTTTTTGATAATTACAACCGGGTACAACAAGTATGAATGATATACAAATATTCTTTTGGAAATTGAAAAATAAATAATTAAATAAAACTTTGCGACCAAAAATAAAATTTTTGTCTTTTTTTTTCATTGTATAGCTCTTTCCTATTAATTTTTGCAAAAAATGCACCAACAGAACATTTAAAAAAATCATGTGAAATGAGTCATTATTTAATTGTTTTGTTATTTTCATGTAGTCATAAAAATATCTGAATTTCAACAGAAGCCTTGCTTTAGGTAAATATTCATCTCATTTTGTACTATTATTTGTATATATAATATCGATTAAAATAAATTCTTACTGGTTGGGTTTATCAATTAAAAGTACAATAGTACACGAAGAAGATGATTATTCACAAATAATTTTTCTTATTTTTCTTGTATTATTTATCATCGTTTAATTTTGTATAAATTTTACGAAGAAAAGACTATATCAAACTCGTTTCAAAATATAAAACTCATTCTGACAAAAAGTATATTTGACATGAAAATCCGTTGACATTTATAAACTTTTCAAATTCAGCATCACGGTTTACATCACGGCGTTCCCAAAAATGGATACATCTCCCTTCTGAAAAACTAATATTCCGCGGAGAGTTAATAATTTCTGTTCGGGCGATAAGCGTTGAAGCGCGCATTAGAATGTCAGGAATTATAAATTCGTAGCGCGGCCATATCACAACGTAGGTAATTTAATAAACGCGAAATTGGCGCAGCGTAAGCCCGCGCGCTGCGGTGCACCTCGAGCGCGTTCGCGCGCGGGCGCGCGATTGCACGATTTTTAATTAAAAAAGTATACTTTTGGAGACGCGGTCGTAGTGGGCGGCGCTGAAAATGTCAGCCTGAGCAATATGGATATAGCTATAGGCGGCAACGTAGGGTTTGCCAGACATTGGTAGGCACTCGCGGGGACAAGGGGACCGCGACCAAGATTAGGGTTGCGAACTCAAGGGGGTGGCGAAAATGTAGGGGTAGTAGAGTTGCAATTCCATCTGCCTGCCTGTCATTCTGATACTATACGTACAATGTTGGCCTTCGCTACGGACGATCAATACGTTGCAATCTATACAAAATGGCTGCAGTATTTGAACGCACCAATGAATTCTCATGGTGGCCTATAAACAAACAAATTTTTTTCCACCGAATTCTGTTGACAAATAGTCCCCGCGAATTCTCTTAGATGGAAAAGTTGCACAAAGAAGGTTCAAAGAAAGGATCGACAATTTCTGAAAAGCACTTTAGACTGTTATAAGAACACCACTTGTGAACAAATATTTCAAAACTTAATTTACAATTCTAAACAGAATATCCAAATATTTTTTAAGATGTATGCCAAAAAAATGATAGATAAAAAAAACTCAGATGCAAACACGGTTCACTTTTTGTGAAATAATATTCAATAGAATTTAGGTTGCAAAAATCACAGAATATTCACCTTTCGATATTTACACAGCGTTTGGTGTTGGTAAACTCATTACATTTGGCCAACGAGATATGCCACAGTCGATCCCGGACGGAGAGAGAACGAACACTGGTGGTCCAGGTGATATTAGTCGTTTGCCGATTCACAAACTTGTGGTACAGCAGAGAACGCCGAGGAGCTGTTGCGCTGCGGGGAAATGATTTATGATACCGGAATCAGGCAGGGTGCCATACGACACGGCTACGCTCTACTATATTCTTTTCCAACGACATCACTGTTGATGCTGCTGACAAAGCACTGCTTCATTTGGAGCAATTCTTCGGAAACGATTTGATACATTCACACTCAAAAAAATCGTTTATTACATTTTACAAAATTAATTTTGTTTTTAGAAAAAATTATGTTTGTTTTTGAAAAAAATGTTGTTCGCTTGAAATTTTGTCAACAATTTGTTTTATAAGTTATTAAGTCTCTTTGTATGGAAAAGCAAACATATTATTTGACAATAAAGTAAAAAAATGTTCTTTTGGCAGAGCAAAATAAAAATACAATATTTTTAATGAGAAAAACATCAGAGACTATATCTATGTCTCGTCGCAGTCTGCGTATCCAGCGTTAAAATGTTAAGTTTTCTTTTTTCCTTTTTCTTTTCTTTTTTGACATAATACTTCATCTGTAAAGTAGAGAGCGTCATTACTTAAAGAAAAAAGTACTAGCAAGATATGCGAGTTTTATAAAGTGGCGGAAACGTTACGCGGAGACATTCATTTTCAAAAGACTTCCACGTCATTAGCTTAATAACGGTTATTCTAGTATTATAAATATTGGATCGAGATAATTATACAGCTTTTTTTCATGGAAATCACGTGACCTAGTTGAAAAAAATATAAAGTTAACGCAAAATCACACTTTTGTATTAAGACTTGTTGAAATGGTTTTGTCTTTTGTTTTTATGTTGATTAAACAAAAATTCACTCAGTATATGGAATTTCGTATTGATTGTAGCAATTGACTTTTCTAAAGTTGTTTTGAATTTTGGGCATCTGAAAGTACCGGAGCAACGAATCGTCAAGCAGTAGCACCCCAGTGTATCATCAATCATCATGAGCGGGACAATCGAAAGGCGAATACTACTATATCCAACAGTCTAACAGCTGGGCTTAAAATAGGCCGTTGAACTATACCTTTATGCACAACCACGGGAATTAATCCCCAAGATAGATAAATATAAAAAAATTTGTCAAGGAAAATTTTTAAATTAAAATAAAAAAAAACCCAAATATTTTAGTTGAATATTCAAGTAAATTATCTTGACATGGAAAAAAGAAACAACTTTTTTCTTTGTAAAAAGTAAAAGAATGAATGAAAGAATAAAAAAATAAATAACAAGAGAAGTATTGCTTTAAATGAATTTTTTTGTAAATTGCAATCTTGTTTTTCTTTTATCGTGTTTATTTTCATTCTAATTTCTGGTACATTTTCTCGGAGCTTATTTCGAATTCTCTCTAACAAAAAGATTTCTTCTTTTACGAAACACTATTTATATTCCGAGATAAAATTAATGACGAGTCGAGCATATTTTACAAACTATATACTAACATATTGTTTCAGAACAATAGCCGCTGGATATTGTCCTCGTAAAAGTATAACCATTTGTTTTGCAAACTTGTATTAAAGAGAGTAGCAATATTCAATTCCAGACTGACAGAGATGAGATTCTGCAACGGCAGAGAACTTTTATAAGTTTTAATTCGTCTAAGTCTGCAATGAAGTTTTGATCTTATTAAGAAAAGTATACCAAGTATGTTCTATAGTTCAAAATATGTTTGTTAAATTGAGATAAAGGTTTTATACTTTGCTCTTATACTTTGTCATAAACTAAAAGTTTATATCGCCGCGGCTACATTTCAACAAGATAAAAATACTCAGGAGCATTAATATTGTAAAAATGACTTTTATTGCTACGAATGCAGATGATACAACAGGAGGATTAAATAATTAATGAATATGTTTATTGTTATTGTACTTAGACAATGCACATGAACAAAGTGGTTTTGCATTTTAGCTGTGAAATTGAAGTTATGTTTGGAACGTTTTCATGATAGCTTTTAACATTTTACATGCATAAATGTGAACATGTATATCTTTTATGAAACATCAACAATAAAATGAGTTCGCAAATGTTTTGCACTATAAATTTTGTTCTAAAGTAATGAAAATTAATCTAATAACGACTCTTTTGAAATATGCAAATTTTTATATGAATTGAATGTTTGATAATTTGGAACAATTGTTCTCTATTTTAACAACTACTAAAACACATGTTGATAATTTAGAAATCTGCAGTCCAATTCATACCGTCGTTTATTCGAATTCCTGAGGTTTACCAGATCCCTTATAGAGGGAGGTACTATGACATAATTTAGTTTAAAGATAAAATTTGATTATTTATTTCAAATTTTGGAATAATTTTTTTTTTTTTTGTAACTTTAAACTTTGTAACTTAAATTAAATTTTTTTTTAAGGTTTTTTGTCATCTGTTGAAATATTTTAATTATAAATAATATTGCAAATGTTTTCTTAGTTTTTAGAAATGAATTGAAACAGTTTCATTTCTTTTCTTGAAAAATTTTAAATTAGAGAATCTAAGTATACTGAAGTTTTAATCAGGATTTCTGATACGATAATTTTTAATTATTCATCAACGGTGCAATATTTTTATCACATTTTTTATTGATAGATATTCGGTTTCTTTTCGTTTATGTGATATGAAATACGTCTATTATGATAAGATTTTCAAATGACGATTTATATATTTTTAGACTAAATGTTCGTTTTAAGCAAGGACCTTTTTAGTATATGATTAAACATGATGCAATTTTTAATCATCACCTTGATTATCACATACACCTGTATTTTTAAGAAAATCGTTCGAATCAAATGCAAAATGTATAATTATTGAATTTATTATTGAAAATACTTTCATTAGTATTACAAACTCTACGAGAAATGAAAAAAAAAAATTTTAACTTTATTGAGAAAGTCAAAATTTCTTACTTTAATAAATACTTCCTAGTCCTATTTTTGAACTCTACATCAGTATTTTGACTATATTTACAAACATAATTTCTGACGAAGACGTAATACTGGTGCAAAAGGGATTTCGCAGACGTTGTAATCATTATATTGTTTTTTACTTGGCTCGTATCTTTCTGACTTGTTAATCGAATCTAAATCCAAATGTAGTTTGTTTAATTCAAAATTAACTATTACTTGTGGGAATTAAAAATCATGAAGATTATTTTAAAACAATTATACATGTTATTTGAGTTAATTTGAAAAATGCACTCCATTGTATGATATTTTAATTAAAAACTTGTTAAATAAAGTAATAATTTAGTAATAACATTTAACTGATATATAATAATAATTATATTTTGCCTATTTAAATGACTACTGTGAGGCATTTAAATAATTCGAAATTTATTTCCAATCAGTACAAAAGTGAGATACAAATAATTTGCCCACTTTTTTGATTAATCCAAAAGGTTTATAATCAATATACAACTATTTGATCGGCGAGCAGAAATCAGAAATGGTATGATATTTTGTGAAATTCGAAACGATTTTATAAGAGATACAAAAAACAACCACTTGAAAATTTGCTTGAGAAATTTTTGAAACATTCATCACATATTTTATTTAATTTAAAAATGTATTAAAAAATTAAAAAACATTATCAATAGATGAAGAATAGAGAATTTTATGAAATTCTGTCTACAAAGTTAATTCATACAAATGATATCGTTTAAATGATTTCCTAGAAATAATTTTAAAAATTATTAAACAATGTGACATGATCTAGAATGAATTCTATTCCATTATTCATTTCCTTATTAAAATAAATTATCATAAACATGTGCGACAATATTAGGAAAATTATTTGTTTGTTTTTTTTACAAAATTTTCATTTGAAATTTTATTCAACATATCCAGCTAATATTTTAAAATAAATGGTCTTAAGGCAAGACTAAATTGTCCATCGTCAACCAGAGCTCTTATTTATACTTATTTATTTTTACTCATTCATTCACATTGATATTTTTGAATCATATATAAAAAAAACTTTTATAAAAAAATTTTTCGAAAAATGACTGTCTAGACTTACAATTACACTGATAAGAGGCAATATCAATTATCCCCTCAGACGAAAAATAAAATATTTCTATGTTTGAACTATTCCCACGTTTCTATTTCCGAAATATTGTAAGGATGGCCATCTGATACTCGATAAGACGATGGCTTATCAGTCTAGAAAATTTGTCCACCTTATCAGTGTTGTCCAATTGGCGGACACCTGAAAGCAGAGGTAGCGTGGGGAGAGGGATCTAAAACACCGACCTAAAGTGAACTCGTGCCATTGTCGTATAAAATCTTGTATAAGTCTATTTAGAGCGTCAATCATGAATGATAATGTTACATCTGTGATCAAAGGTGAAACAACTGACAGTGTTGTGCAAAACAAAGAAATGTCGCTGAAAGAAGAAACTGAAGAGTACGAGGACGTGAATTATTCGGTGGACATCGCCTCTAAGATGTCCTGGGGATCGTACCAAGTCTCTTACGACGAATCAAACCGGAACCAGTATAACCAGGACGTGGGAGCGGATAAGAATTATGACCAAGGTCGGATCAAATACTCTCCCCATGGCTCACCGGAAAGCTACCAGCAGTCTTCGCCCCAGTACACAGTGCCGAGCAATGTCATCACAACAGCAAGGTCGTCGAATTTCATAGTTCCTTCGCCCACCTACAGTCCACCGGAAATAAGATCCACCATGACATACAGTGTTACAAATGTAGAAACGGTTTCACCCCAAAGTATGGTGAGTTACACCATACCACCAAATTCTACAATCCAGTACGGGGATGGTTCACCCGGAATGGCAGTGCCAACATCACCACAGAATGTCGAGGGCTACGTGGTACAGGACATCGGGCAATCGCCACGGGAACCTAGCTGTGTCAATGATAACAGTTCGCCCAGATCTGTTGACTACTCGAATTTGCTTAACAGCGCGAGTGTCTCCCCAGAACACATGAACCGATACGAAACCATAGGAACCGATCCTCTGAGTTCTCCGCACGCTGAATCTTCATCTCCTGAATGCAACCGCCGTGGACATAAGAGGTCAGGAAAGCACGGCCGAAAGAAATCGCCT
Source organism: Trissolcus basalis (assembly GCA_025266255.1). Taxonomy (NCBI): domain Eukaryota; kingdom Metazoa; phylum Arthropoda; class Insecta; order Hymenoptera; family Scelionidae; genus Trissolcus; species Trissolcus basalis. Next base: position 13,849 of record JAAMPD010001548.1, on the reverse strand, counting down.
AAACGTAAGTCTTTTTACGGTTTAATTTTGTCTACAATTTTAGAGGACCGTTTTAAAAGTCAAAAGTTATTTATGAAATTCTTATCAGCTTGAAAGATTGACCTGGATTATAAACGAAAATTGAAAAATAAAATTATTCCATCAATTTCAAGGTATTTTTAGAAGCATTACGTTTCAATTTGTTCAAATTGTTTTAAAAGGTCGACAATTTTTGTTCAACATAATTTTTTATTTGAGTTTTCAACAAAATTCAGTTACTTATAAATTTGATGGTTCGGCCGAAAAGTTGTGTACGATATGATTGTACTAACAAACTTCAATGTTATGTTCTTTTTTCAACAAAAGCAATTATTTGCTCGTTATAAAATCCTACAATTCATGACGAAATTGTTTTTTTTCTAAGTTGCTTACCAGTGTGCTGAGTTTTTTTTTTTAATGTTTATTCGTATTGAGAAATGATTCAGTTCTAGAAATAACGAAAAATTGAAATTAATATTTTTAAAACTTTGTATATTGGTTCATTTACTCGCTTTTGAATTGTACCAATGTTGCCAATTTTTATGAAGTTGCAATTGTCAGAATCTATAATTTTTTGAATGGTTGTTTTCGCAATGCCTCATCAGGCCCGTTGACTCGTGATTTTACTTTTTCAGTTCTAATACTTAAGCAATGCTAAAAAAACTTGGTACCTATATCGATAAGAAAATTTGTTTATTGATGTACGAAATTCTCACTTTTTTTTACAAATAATGTTCTGTTAAAATTCATAAAATATCGTCAAATGATAAGAAAATATGATGAAATAATAATGAGAATAAAAATAGAATCAGTTTTAGCGTGGCATAACAGTGTCAAAAACCATTTTATGATGGATTTTTTCGTTTTAATTACTAAAGTAACAACAGAATATAAGAATAATAATCATTTCAGAGGATTTGATGAAATCTAAACTCAATTATTTTTTCAGCATACTCTAAAAGTAAAAACTCAAAGCGACAGAGAACGACTTTCAGCAGCGAACAATTGGTAACTTTAGAGAATCTGTTCAAAAACAACCGATATCTAACCAGACCAGTTCGAGCAGAAAAGGCACAAGATCTAGGACTGAAAGAGCGACAAATAAAAATTTGGTTCCAGAATCGCAGAATGAAAGACAAAAAGGAACGTGAAACTATGGAACAAAAAAACCAACAAGGTAAAGAAACACCCCTCCATCACAACAATACATTTCAGCTGATTACAAGAAATATTTCAATTCAATTTTATTTGTTGTCTTAATTGTGAATAATTTTAATTCCCGTTTATAATTGATAATTTTTTGATTGTTTTAGGGTATTCTGCTGATACAATTCGAATGTCAAGTGGAACGAAAGTAAGTCCACCGAGATTAAGCGGTACAAACAGCAGTGGCAGAAGTCCGGATTACAAACTTCAACTCAATCAGGGAATGGTGCCTGGTTATACGCCTAGTTTTCTGCCCCCATCATTAGCCCAGCAAGAACATCTCAGACAGCAACAACAGTACCAGCAATATTACGCACACAGACAGCTATCGCACCAAATGTCCCCTTCGATGCATCCTCAATACCAACAACCTATGCTGCCACTGAATAATTCTCAGATGTATCTGCAGCATCATCCAATGCATCAACAAGAAACCTTGCACCAGCGGTTGAATTCCCAAACGGTCCTACCGTATTTGCGACAACGACAAATGATGGGAAACAGCATTGACAGGTCTGACGTTGCTTACCAAGTTCCAGTTTCTGTACCAACTACTACAAATGGACTTTCCGAAAGGGCTCCGTGTTTAGCAACTGGTTCTGAATCAAACGCTCAGCCAGGATCAGGACCATCAGGTCACGGCTCACAAGACTTGCCGGATCTTCGAGATATCACTCATGATATTGACGCTATTTGCTCTACTCAAAATAGATTAGTAAGAGTTCACCAAGAGGAGAATCACCAGTGGAGGAGCGAACAAGAAACGGGCGATCCACGATTGTTATCTTTGTAGAATTGTTGTTAAAGTTTATTTTCAAGTTTATAATTTTTGTTAATATGATAATGGAATCTTAAACTTTCACGTTACTGGAAATTGTGGAAATGTAAATAGCGAAAATTAATTGTTATAATTGACGTAGAAGAGAAATCATATTTTTATATTTTTTAACTGTTGATGGGTAAAAAGAAATAACAAAAATAATTATTTCTCTCTCTAGACAAATTTTAACAAATCGTCGAATTTTTTTTTTGTTGTGAATTTTTTATAAGTTTACAATTATGAATGTTCTAGTATTTGTAGCATCATGAAAATTGTTCATTGCATTTTCAATAATCTTTCATTTTTGTAAGATTGAAATTTTTTTTTGTTTTTGTAAACATTATTTATAACTATTTGTATATAAATTGTTATTGTATGTAGATTGCACCGTTTCTAGAAATGTGCGTGGCTCAACAAAAGAGCCTTTTTATCAAAATTGAATATCCGAGTGCCACGAAATATGAATTTAAAGTTATAAAAGTCAATTTTTGGAAAAAGGTCGATCAACAGATTTAGTTGTGTTATAATAAAATAAGTGAAATTATTTTTAAATCTGCTTATCGCGCTTTGATTATTGATTTTATTGAAATAAAATAAAAATTTTAATACCTTGTCTCTGATTTTATTATAACCAATATTCTAATATATATTCTATCAAAACTGTTTTAGTTTTTCTCAAAAATTATTGATTCATTATTATCACCATTAGTATTAATCGGATTTTACTGAAAATTTAAAATAAGGATAAAACGAGATAAATTTTTATAACGTGATTCAAAAAATTCTTCAAAAATTAAAATCACGCTTGCATTATCAAAGTGACGCATAAACTCATTAATATTAGGTCTTTCTTTTACGAGTACGTTCTAAACATCTTATTGATTAATCATCTTTTCTTTTGTTTTAATGAATATTTTAACGGTTTAAAATTTTATACTCTATAAAATAACTAATAAAATTAATTATTTTAGATATAATTTGAAATTGGAAAAAACCCATATAATAACTGAAAACAGTTCTGATGATTTAAAAAAAATATTAAATAATCAATCAGGTAAAACTGAGTTGTAGTGGATCAAGCTATGCCCTCTTGCGACGATTGTATAAACTTTGCTATGTGGCATGGTCGGTAATCAACAGTTTTTACTGGAAAGGTATACTTCACATAATGTATATCCACTATAATTTTTTTATTTTAAGATGTTTTCGTACATTTGAAAGATGTTTTATTTTTTATATGATTATTAAATAAATGTAACATAAATAATTCAATTTTCCAAAATTCGATGCACTACTGAAATCACATTTGCATGACAGGCGAACATCATAGCAAACAAAAACAGTGTCAAAACAACACGGATTTATAAATATAATTTTCTGAAAAAAGTATACAAAAGACAGACATGCACAAAAAAAACGAGAATATTTTTTAAACATTAACTAATGAGATTTATGTGTTTGAAATAATAAATAAGTACAAATGTAACATTTTGTTGTATCTGATTGTTCGAAATCGTTTTAACAGATTTGAATAAATTTTAGTAGTTATAATCGTATAGTTTGTATTAATATTAATGAATTTATTTGAAGAAAAAACAAGAAATGAAAAATTGGAATGATTTTGCTAATGTTATTGAAATGAGTTTGGTCGTAAAGGCGGAATGGATTTGCAACGAGAAATCGCAGCAACGCCTCTTGCACTATTCAAGTATTTTGTTTTTATTTTTCATTTTGTTGTTTTTTTGTGTCTGAACTTGTTACGCAGATTGAATTGCCTCGTTATAGATAAACTCTTTACAAAAAGGAAATTTCAACTCTCAGATGAATTGAAATATCTATACCTTATCTTCAACAGTTATCATGAAAAAAATTTTTTTCAATATAATTTCTAATATTTTTTATATCGTTTCAATTGTCAGGTTTACTTCAAATTTGAACGTAAAGGGTTCGGAGGTTGTCAAATATAGCGCAAGCCGAATTAATACAACTATAAATCACAGACGGAGAAGAAAGAAAAGCGACAAAAAGGGCAAAAAAACGCAAAGACTGAGAGTGACTCGGGATTTGAAAAAAAGTGGCAAGATTCGTGAAGACGTTTCACCAATTCGAGTGTCTTCGTAAAAGGGTTTGCTTTCAACAGTAAACGTTGACGCAACTCCGCAGGGTATTTCAGCATCAGGACCAGCCCTTCTCTTGACATAAGAGCTGGACCATCGCAGCTAAAATCCTTGATATAAGTTCCCTTCTTTGGAATTCTTCAAAAAAACTATTTCTTTCAAAATATCTAACGATATGCGCTTCAATGTTTTTATTACTCTCGCTCTCTCTCTCTCTCTCTCATAAAAATTGCTAGTAAAAAAAGTTCACTTAAACAAATGTATCAACTTTGTTATAACTTTTGTAATAGAACTAGTTGTGCAATTGCTGTAATCAATTAGTTGATGTAGGATCGGAAAATAAAAAAATTTGTCATCTCATGCGCGACAGAGAAAGTGTCAATTTTTAATTAAAAAAGTACGAAATTTGAAGGCGAAGTCGGGGAGGCGGTACCGTTGAATGTCAGGGTGAGGGGCAGATATACATAGTTATATAGGCGGCAACGAGGGGTTAGCAGGAATTGCGCCGAGGAGGTAGGAGAAATCAGAGATTGGGGCTGAAGTGATGAGGGGGTGGCGGTGGTGAAATGTAGGGGTAGCAAAGTTGCGATTCCATCTGCCCGCCTGTCATTCTGATATTACGTACAATGTTGGTCGTTGTTAGAGACGATCAATACGTTGCAATCTATATAAAATGGCTGCAAACTTCTCAAAAGACTAGCAGAAGAATGTCCGTTCCTTCTTTTATGGTAGACACAAAACGCAAACATTTTTCGATTACTCTCACAACGAACGAACTACAAATTGCCAACCATCGCTCGACTCTGCGTAGATGGCCAGTTGTCCACTTCGTTTTCAATGTCTTGAACCATCTTTGAGTTCTAAATTGAAATCACTTTCCTTTTTGTGCAATTTTTTTCCACGAACAATTTACAATGAGATATGCGATTTCTTATTGCAAACTTTTTTTGTTGATTCTCAATGACGGTTATCAAACACCGTGACACTATCAGCGTATAAGCACTGTGACTACTTAATCCTACTTATATGGATGGATGATGAAGAAGGACGAGATTTAGTCGGGAGATACGACTTCACGAGTGTTAGGACACAGAGCAACTGAGTAACGCTCAAAAGGGGATCATTTTGAATCTGACCGAAGTGTGTCGAAATTTATAGTGCTGCCCCTACCAGCGAACAGAACGTAGGGTCCTCGTTAAGACCGTCCATTAATTTCGCGTTTAGTCAAGAACTCGATTCTCTACCCAGATACAACCTACGGCACTGTACAGTGTATACTTTTAATTCCAGTATCTTCTTCGCTCAGCGCCTCTTGTCTCTCGAATAAAATAAAATTAGTTAATCCAATTACATAAATTCAACCACTTTTTGCTCGGAGCACTTTAAAATTCAAAAAAAAAAAAAGATGTCGTTTGGAATTTAAAAAAATCCACGCTCGTTTCTTGTATCTCAGATTCAATAAAAACTTGATTAAAAATCTCACTCTTTATTTAAACCTAAACTGAAAATGGCTTTTTTATGAAAAACTACTCAGATGAATTCCATTTATTTGTTCAAGTCTGAGCCGAACAAAGAATATTTTGAATAAAAACTAACGGGATGATAAAGAGCCTTTACCAAAGTTGGGCTACGATTTTTCATCTGCAAGATATCAAGCATCGTTATTTGGAGAAAAAGAGTGCACGAGATACGCGAAAGGAAGTTTGCAGACTAGCGGAAACGTCGAGCGATGATGTTCATTTTTGAAAAGAGGAAAGGCTTCCGCGTCGTTTGCGCTGTGTGACACACACGCCGATGCCTCGACGCAGAACTTCTCGTCTCGTTAACCAGCTTGAGAGTAAAACTTTTTGGAAGACAAACACGTCAAATAGAACAAAAGATAACAATTAATCAATTGTGAGAGAAGAACTTTACGCTGAAAGAATATTTCGTCTAAAAGTAATTGACGAATTTTCGTCATGCGGCACCAAAAAAAAAAACTAAACAAACCAAAAAAAAATGGAACGGTGAAGAACAGAGCCGGCCGAGTCTTTTGGGTCATCAATCATCGAAACCGAGACAATTGAACAGTACATGGAACCGGCTAACAGCTGTCGCCTAGTTGTATCGGAATCGAGTCCCGTACGGGCCTACTTTTTGACATACTGCTCTCAATATTTTTCTGTTCCAACATAAAATCATCACAAATACACATTTTTTGTTGACTAAACAAAATCGTTAAAAAGTTTCCTTACAATTCTAAATCGTGAATTGCGATGTTATATTGTAACTATACGAATTACAAATTTAACGCGAAAGAAATAGCGAAACCATTTATCATACGTCACATGAATTAATGCTACCATGAATTTTGCTATTTTTCGTAAATTGGATGTGACCCAATTCATATAATTGAAATTTGAACTTCAAAACAACATCTCGTTTGAATAACAACAATTTTGTTGCAGCGATTGATTGTCTGATCTATTTTTTTTTTTGTTTTTTAGATTTTGCTTTCCGTTGCGATTACTGTTGTACATTGGAAGAATGAAATTGTTCCAAACCTGTGGCAAAATAATAACAATAGCGGAGCTGAGTTCGAATCTACGAAATTCATAAATGTGCATGTGCAGGATACGTTTATTAATCTGACTTTCGGCTGGCATCGCGGCGCATTAGCCAGCATCGCATATGTCAAGCGTTCCATATCGCTTGCTACGTTTCATAAATAACTTTAGTACAGTGAAAAATAAGAACAAAATAAAAATTTCAATATTACATCGGATGGGCACGCCAATATTACTTGAAGTGTGATAGATAGACGTACGTTATTGTCTTTATAAAAACATAACCATTTGTTTTAGAAGCTTTTATATTAAATTATATGCCGCATCATTCAATCTCAGATGACATTGACAAAAATGAATCAAATGTTTTCAATTTGCATTCTCAAAATATTTAATTGTCATTTTTTTGGATTAACATAAGAGTTCATTTGATTACCTTGAAAATTTTAGAGCCAAAAACTAAAACATCGTCTTGAAAAATAGGCTCGCAGGTATTGAATTTGTTATTACTTTTACGATTTTTTAATTTCTTTAATTATCATATGTGATGGGAAATTCATTATCTGACTTATCAAAAAACTTTCCTTTTTGTGTTAATAAGTTTTAATTTCTTCTGATAAAATAAAAAAACGATAAATGATAAAAATTAAATAAACTATAATGGAAAAGGAAAAGTTTGTGCAGAATCTGATGTTGATAAGCGAGAAATCTGTTGGAAATGCAGCAAGTATGACTCTTATCCTGCGAGAAGACTTCATATACTAGTCGAAAATAATCTCCACAGATGGTAGTAGAATGAAAACTGTACTTCGAATTAACTTCGAATCAAATAGTCCTAAATTTTTTATCAGAGAATAGAGAATGGAAAGTTTGATGAAAAATTAAATCAAATTGACAATTTTAAGCTAATATTAATGTTTTCTGATATGATGACTTTTGCATACTTTCTTGAATTGCGTTTGATGACGGTGCATAATTTTTTCTTTGGTATAGTAAAAAAAAATCAAAGCTATATACGAACGATGAAATATGTTTCACCCTTATACTGTAAAATGTTTTTTAAAATTTCAATGTAACTTTTAGAACGAATAATATTATTCAATGGAGGTTTTCAGAGTTGCTCATGCAGATTTCATTAAAATTTTAACTAGTCGAAGTTACTCGCTATGTTGGTACGAAATGCTACTTATATATGCATCTCCGGAAGAGCCGGAGAATCCCAGCCATATTTTGATCGATCTGCGCGCCACGTGCTGGAGTGACGTGCAAAAAAATATATTCCACGATATACGTATATATGTATATAGAAAAACATACATCCACCCTTAATATTGGCTCGGCTCGATATTCTGTCAGAAAATATTCATTTTCATACAAGAAAATATTGAAAGCGAGAACAAAAATGCAATTTATCTTTCGCGATTGATAGGGTTGAAAATCTTCCCTGATGGGACTATTTTTGACTGTACAGTATTTAATTCTAAACCAATATAGATGTCATTTTATGATTGTTCTGATCATGAATAATTGAATTGAAAATTGTTTCAAAAAAATATTTAATATTGTTCGTTCCCCCATGCAAGTGATTCAAAGGGTTAGCTGTTTTCTTAGGTCATAATTTACACGATGTCATAAAATCTGTAATTGATCTAATAGTGAATTGCCAAGTGACGTGCAATTATCGGATGGTGTTGTATCTGCCAATGATAATCGATTACATCGGTGTATTTAGTTTAAAGTAGAAAATTGTGAGATAGGACGAAGGGTCTGTCACCCTAATCGGTTCTCTCTGTTGCTCCTGCGAAACAGGACGAGGAGCCAGCCATCTTGAATGATGTATGGCGTCCGTTACGAGGTCGACTGAGCGGCCATCGTTCAAACCATAGGCTTTGCGTTACTTTTAGCAAACCATGTCTGGGACTCTCCGGTCTGCCTTTTTTTAACTGTTTTGCTTTTTCCAATTCGAATTTACGTCAGTTGTAATTCGTAAACAAAGACGATAAAAAATTAACTAACTGTTATTTGAAAAGTTTTATTTTAATTTTAAATATAATTTGACAATTTAGTGCTAAGTTTTATAATACATGATGTTTTTATTTCATTGTTGGGCATATACAATTTCTGCACATTAATAGTATCGAGATATAAGTTTAATCAATACTGTAGACATTGGGGCTTTTACACAGGGCTTTTAATCCCGATGTTGGGTATAACATATGCTTTTATCTAAATTAAACAATGTTCTAGCGATTTTCATTTCCGGACTGTCAAGTACTAGATCTTATCCACAGGATAGTATGTCTCAAACTTTCAGAGAAGGTGCTCGGGAGAAGCTTTTTCACCCTCTGTATTTTGCCCTCGTGTTATGACACATAACATGTCAGATGTATACTTATACATAACATAATTGTTCTTAGAATTCGGATTTTCTTTTCATTTCACTTTATGAACTCAATTAATGATGGTAATCAATCAATCTTCATAATTAATTTCCAAAAATTGACCAAAAATATGAATTGAAACAATCTGTATTTTTATATTAGCAGCAAGCCGATATCGAGGGATGTTTTTTTTATTGTAATTCTATTAGTTATAGTTATTATATTTGATATGAAGAGTAAAAAGTAAAACTATATATAATGTGTACATACATAATCCCTATGTAGAAAAATACGATAAAGAAACAATAATACTATTTCTAAGAAAAGACTTTTATTGTCATGATATTTCAACCGATATTTTTCAGATTCTATATAGTTCCGATTTTCAAAACAATTTTTAATTTTATTATTATTTTACATGATATATTCTCAAACTTTTCTTTGATTAGTAGTAGCAATAGTAAAACTAGAACTTTTCCAATAAAATTCTATCAATAATGGCTTCATTTTTTAATTTAATTTTCATGAGATAAATGAATGTAGTCTAGAGAGATGAATGCAAATAATTTTAATCTTCTCTTATGGAGTCAGATTTCGAAATGATTTTCACTTAACCGCGGTAATAAAACTGGAACAAATTGTTTATGTCAAGTTAACACCTTAATTCGGATGTATCTCGTTTGAACGACATGTCAACGGTGTAACTACTGTTCGGACAAAGGTGGTTTATGCGATGAGGGTAGGACTTGCGAGGGATGTTCAGACTAGAGATGATATATTATCGGGTGCTGTTTGCTCGTTGACGACATCGCGGGGCATAAAAACGCTGACTCATTTAAAGCGGCCCTCGGGATTGCGCCAGGCTCGAATAAGACTCCTCTCGCGTGTGCTACGCCTGAACTCCTCTCATCCTCTGTCGAATGTTTTATCCTCTGTCTTTCTATCGTCTTTCCATTCACCCTCCTGAACACCTCGCGCCGTGATCCTTTTTACCGCATCATTCTCCTTTATTTTAGTTTAACTTACACGTCCAATGAGATCGGTGTTTCGTTATTCAAACCAAAGTGAATTGCTAAAACCTGATTTCTGTAAAGAACAAAGCAAAATGTAATACCATTAAGTGAATTTAATTTCATCTCTTGAAATATTAAAGGCGGCAAAAATTAAGATGTGATTTATTTATGATATTTTTTTTCTTTATCGTAAGATGCGCTTACTTGGCATATCAACTCTTTCGGTCATTCGTAATTGCTATATAGTCGTCGCGCATTCTTTTTATTAAGACTAATTAATTGCAATTGCTTTTGTAATACGGTTGCGCTTTTCTGTGAGGCAGACGAGTGAAATAAATTTAAGGATAATGAAATGTAAAAACCACTTTAGATAACAGTTTATATAGACATTTAATTTTTTCTTCTGCAAATTGATACGAATTTCTTTTTACAAATTCGTTTTTTTTGTTGTATAGTCACGTGTCACGTGTCTATACTTTAACGTCAATTCTCTAAAGGAGGGATGTATAGTTTGCCTGAAATATTCTTCCTTCGCGTTTTTATGGAGAACCAATAATGAACTTTTTTCAGTATAAAAGTTGATTTGCAGAGGTGCCTTCCTCTTTCCTTCGGTATCTGTCCGCCAACGAGGAATATCTCACTGCTGCTCGCGATATCACTCGTAGCATTGCTCATTACTCACGGCATCTTATCGTTCTTGCCTCCCACCGAGGCACCATTCCTGCAAGATCTTGCATCCTCTCTCATCTCACGCTTTTGCTGACTACCCCGTTTCCCTCTTTTGCTTTTTTTTGTTTATTTCCTTTTTCCGTTTCTTCTCGCATATTACACAACCTCGTCCTTCATTTCTATCTTCATTTTCATAATCAAACGTTTCTACATTATTCTTTTTCATTATAACACAATCTTAAATACTCAATTGATTACAAATTGTCTGACTTTTATATAAAAATTCTTTTTTCTCTCTCTCTTTTTCTTCGAATTCATTTAACTTCTTCCGAGTTAGAATTTATTTCAGGCTTCCTCTCGATAAAAACGCTGGGAATGTAAATTTCTCTCGGCGAACGTTTTATTCGTTGAAATAAGAAATAAGAGCATCTTAAAACCACGCAGGTCATTCACTCGCTATCTTTGCCATTACCAGATTTCGTTAAGACGCGCGAAAATCCTCCTGATGTCGCACTTGTTCGCTCGCCGATAGATCAATTGCGAATGTTAGTCGAACATTATCACTGACTCTTCTGTTCCGCGACGCCTCGCTTATCTCAACGTATCACATTAAATTTACTGCGGCGTTGATAGGAAAGTGGAACGAAAGTGGAGCACTCCTCTCTCGCGGGATTAACAAACTTACAGCTTGTCTTTTCTCGAGAGTTTCAATACCATTTCCATATATCCCATGAAAATCATTGTACCATTTAGAATGAACAAATTCTAACAAGAATTTGTCACCTTAGAAATTAAAAATGAACTTTTCACTTAACAGTATTTAAATTTAAGATACTCAAATATTTTAAATAAAGTACAAATATGTTTTAGTTTAAGGAACAGTTTTTCACAGGTTCTATTTTTGTTATTTTTTGAAATTTGTAACTAATCGTTTCTGTTTGATGTGATTTGTTTTTATCAGAAATTACATTGTGAAAAGAAAAAAAAATGAAAGAAACACCCTAACTCATAAATTTTATCTGGTTGAAAAATAATTTAAAATTTTTCTGTACTTGTATCCTTTTCATCTACAAAGTAGAGATATGAAGACACAAGTATTGAGTTCAAGGGGTGAAAGAAAACCGACAATGAGTGTCTTTCTTATCAGTGGATTAGCGATTGTGAGTGTTGAGGTGGTAAAGTGTCAATAGAGCGGTCGGTTGACGATGATGAGACAAATCTGTATACTGTATGTACGAACACACAGGTATTCGTCCCAAGTAATTTCCGGCCTATTCTTCATAAATAAACGGTCTAGAATTCTTGACCCATTATACTTTTATATTTTTTTATTAAAACATTTATTTGAATAACTCAGAGGTAAGAAAGTACCTTTGTTGTAATTTTAAGAAATGATCATAATTAGTCATCATTCTTAAAAATAATTAAAAATCAATTTCGTTGCAGATACCGTCAGTGGAAGAAATATATAAATATGTTGTTGCTTTATAAATATATTTTGGAGATATATGGAAAAATACGTAAATTGAACATGAAAAATATTTTGCTATATTTTTGTCCAGGCATGTTACTCTGAAAAAATATAAAACATTTTGCTAGTATTAGATATTTTCAACAATTGAAAAATTGAATATCTAGAACGACCATAAACAAAAATATATACAATATAGCTACGGAGATATAACATACTCATAACAAAAATGTAACGAGCATCTTCTTATACGTTATTATGTTCTATTAGTCTGTAAAAACAACTAAACTATAAAAACTATATTTACGCTATAGTAAACATAGTAAATATATTCAATGTTTCTAGAAAAGACAAAAAAAAAACAAAGACAATAATTTATCCATTTTTTGACTATATGCTCGGAAAAAGAGTAAAAAAATTAAAAAATCAAAGAGTACTCAAAAATATAAAATTAAAAGAGAAAACTCATCATAAAAAAGCAAAAAATATAGAATTCTTTTGACTTTAATAACCAATCTAATTTATACCTGAGGTGAGCAGAAAAATGATAATTTTATAAAAATAAACTTCAAACAAATGCAAAGTGAAACTTAAAATTTGATTTTTTTATCATAAGATAAAGACACAGTGATTAAAGAGGTTGAACACTATTTTGATCTGAATAAAGTTTTGTATTAACTTGAAAATTATAAAACAATTTTTATCATACCGACACTTCATTTTATTATGTTCAATATTTTCTTATTTTTTTGTACGGCCGAAAAAATAAATATTAAATGAACGAACGTGTACGGTGTTTTATTTCATATTTTCATGATTTCTGTTGAATTTAAATAAAGAATAATTTCAGGGAAACTTACAATAATTAGTGTTAATATGTCGATGTATATAGTTTATATTATTTACGAGAATTTCTGAATCTTAGTAACAAAGATATTTGAAATAACAAATTGTAAATCCAAAACCTTTTCTCATGTTTTCTATGTGTATAATTGTTTCCAATCATATACCTGGAATTGAAGAAACAAAAGTATTATCTAATTGTAATACGACATTTAGTTTTTGATTTTGAAATTTGAAAATGAGATATTATTTCCCATTGTTTCAAAAGATAACAAATTTAATTTAAGCTGTATTTTAAAACTAAGCCCTTACATTTAACAATTAAGACTTTTACCACGCATGAAAATGTGTTGATACTTTGGATTCAATGCTTTGGAAACAAATGCTCCATTGTTTGATCCAAACAATGGTTTACCTCAAACCCAAATTCCTATGAAATACTAATTTATTTCAGGTACTCAAAACTAAACACAATATTAGATATTATTTTTTAGACTCAATGTGATCAATAACACTGTGTAACAAAAAAGGTTGCCTAACTAATTGATGATAATTTTTGGTTTTTATAACAATACAAAAGACGAAAAATAAATCTTTTCTTGTAAAAGTTTGCTTCTGTGAGTAATTAAAACTATCCAAATATAGCTCTTTTCCATTTAAAAGGGGATTTTTTTTCAATTTAAAAGTAAACTTTTTATTTGATTCATATTTCTAATACTTTCTAGACTCAAAATCATCAAAATAGCAATCGAAAAGATAGGCATG
>JAAMPD010001547.1:0-23136 GCA_025266255.1 Trissolcus basalis | reverse complement strand
CCTGTAAGATTATGCTCTTTTTTGGACGTATTTAAAAAGACGGTAGTTAAAAAAAATTAAGACTAACTCCCCCCCAGCCCACCTCAATTATATACAAAATTACATTTACTAGAAAAGTATTCCATCATAAATCAAGATCTATGGCGATACAGGCAGTGGCACCTGCTCGAAGAGTGTCTTTCTAAAATAAAAGAAACGTACTTCAGTGTTTGCCATGCTAATTAATGACGTATATCATAGTTTCACCTCTATTGTAGATTTTTGCACACCTTGCCTGATCAGTCCGTTTCGATCAGTCGTATCTAACATTCTGATCTATCATCCAAAAACGTAATTGAAAGTCCTTAATTGTTCAAATTTTTCATTCAAATTTGTTATTCACATTTTTCATTGAAATTTTTAGGGAAAGTTTAATTTCACTGGTTTCCTACTTTTTTTTCTGTTCTTTGAATGTTTTGTTTCGATTGTTTTATTTTTCAGCTACAGAAAAATTGTGTAAAAAATGTAAAGGAACTGCAATCAATAATTACAAACGTTACCATAGCAACATTCAAATGTAAAATGATAATCTCCACTTACAAACGAACAACAATGAAGATACAAAAGAAAGCAATAATTAGGAAAGCCGGACTCTCGAATAATCTTACACAAATCTCATGCCAAATTTGAAACTCTCGGCGTCCATGGATTCTACCGTTATGGGTGGATCAAAGCGGAATCACGGTTCTTGAACATAACTTCCTTCTTCCAACAAATTAAACTTGCCCAAAGTCAAATTATTTCACGATGTCGGCAAAGTGTGTAAATCACTACTTTTTGATGAAATGATGAGATTGTAAAGTGACATTCTTCGGAGCAACCCGTTCATTTGCCGTTAACTTTTACAAATACACTTCAACTTTTTTGTTCGTACAACGAAAATTCCTAAAATTCTACACCATTTTTACCAGTTAAAATTTTTATCACAAACTAAATTTTTTGCCCAACGAATGCAGTGCGAATAAAAGAAATGTGAAATGAAAAGAGCTGAAAGAATATGGATAGGATTTATGAATCGCAAAACAAATGTAAACAAAAAAGACACCTGATTAAACTGGACCAAAAGGGATTAGAATAAAAAATGTTAAACAAGGCGTTGCAACAAGTTATGTAAAATATGCAACGTAAGTTGTCGAATTGTTATCCGATTGATGCAGTTTTTTTTCAAATTCAGATTTGCTATTTAAAGCCGGCCTGTCCAGTACAATGCCTCCACGGCGCTGATTACTATCCGCGATCATTCGAACATTGCATCAGACGTAGCACAATGCTTTCATTATACAGGCTGATAATGAAAACTAACGAGATTCTATGCAACGCGCTTATCTATACGTTGACTACGATTGGCATTGTGTCATACACCTTTTCGTAATCTGCCAAGTCACCGAATAAACGCAAGCCACATTTTTTTCAATTTGCAAACAAATTGACAATTGGACACCCAATGAAAACCACCACGCAAAGCTGCACTTTGAAACTACACTTTGTCTAACATTTTTTTCTTTCTGGTAACTTTTTGAAATCATTTTTTATCTTGGACGAATTTTCGAGCTCAATTTCTCGTAGATGGTTATGTGTAGCCACTTTCATTGTGTTTTAAGGCATGTTTTACCGATGTGACTGATAATGCGGTTACGAATGTGCAAATGACGCAACAGTTATGATGTAAAATTTTCTATACAAGATATTGTTGGCGCAACCGACGGTGGTTGTTAATTTAATTGTTGGATATACGTTCCATTGTTAATAAATAATATCAAAATATTGAATTAATTTTGAGGTTGCAATATCTTTACAATGTTCGTTTGTAATCATAGATTCGAAACCGTTTCGTTGCGCAAAAAAATATTATAGAATCCCATGTTTATAGAAATTGAGAAAGGAGAAAGAAACAAGAAGTTCGATTAAGGCCACACAAAAGAGTTTGACGAAGCACTAAAAGGTATTGTAGTTTTCTGAAAAGAGGCGTGACATCATTAATACAAATGTCGGGCAAACCCCTTTATATGTTACCGAAGTAAGGAGCCAGACGGTTCAACGGTCAGCGTAAAAAGCATCGGAATAACATTTTAACGAAATAGTTATGCACCCCTCTGCGCTACTTCGCAACCTGCAGCAGTTCTAAAATGTGTCCATGTGTCTAGACTTTGGTGTTCGTTGCACTTGTTGGGACAGCTGGGGCACCTGTTCCTCTGAGTAAGGTGCAACGTTCTTGTCCAACCATCCCCTTCCATCTGCGTCAATCTATATCTGCTAGGAACAATTCGCTAGGTTCGGGTTAACGACATCTCTTCGTCTGTGCGAATTGCCCAATAAACACATGTTCCAGAATTCCTGAAACAAAAAATTAACATTGTATGTAATTTTCTATTTCTATGTTCAGAACATTTTTCAAGATGAAAACAATTTTTCAGTGTGAAAAATCTTTTTAGAGTGAAAGATTTTTTTTTAATAGGAAATTTTTTTGGATGGTTCCAAAAATTGTTTTTCGGTAAGAGCAAAAAAAAAACGTTTCTTTTAATGAAGCAGTTATTTTGGTAGCGCCCATTAAGAGTTTATTATTTTGTCTGTCATGATTTTTTAAAAAAGAAACCTCAAATTAAAAGCTCATCTAACAGATTAGCCATGGTAAAGGAAATCACGGACTTTTCTCAAGAAACAGATGCAGAGTTTAATTTCGGTATGATACAGAGGTTGGGAACAGTGGCCCAGGTATAATTGATTTCACACTTCCAAATTTTACACTACATTATACTCAATTTGTAAGTATCAATGTTCAGTAAGAGTAATTACAATACAAGTTGTAATATTACTGAACTCATATATATGGGGAAAAGTGTTTTTTGCACTTGCCAAATTCGAAAATGAAACATTCAAAAATTTGAAACCTAATTTTGTTCTAATCTCATTAGAATTTTGAAACAAGTCTTACAATTCCACCCTAATTTGTTTACACAATAAACATTTATACAAACAAATCTTAAAACAAGTTGTACATTCGTTATTTCAAGAATTTAATATTTTAAATTCATGAAAATAATTTCGTCAATTTGAAAACAAGCATCTTGAACTTTTTTGAGATCATCCTCAAGTCATCATCAAACGAACTCAAGAAACGGTTGATTTCCAGCACGAAAATAAAAAGAAAAAAAATGAATCCCATAATTAAGCGGAAACAAAAAGCGGCGTTTATTAGTTAAACTTCCTTGCACGTCTGAGTGAAAAAAAAAGCTTCGCGATGGGGGAAAAGGGGACGTTGCGACGGAATGTGTTTTGCAGAACGTCGTGGAAGTCGAACTCCCACGCAAAATGAGCGCAGGTGAGAAGTTCTTTTGAGGAGCAAAGTGTGGCTTCCGTGCGCGAGCGACCAATCAGCTATGAGTGGTCGAAAAAGACGCGGGAAGCACATGTTCAAATCAGCTGGTGTTCGTCGACGGGCCGAAAACGTGGCATTCCAACCGTTAAACAGCACTCCGAGCGAGTGCACATGGCCCTTAACGCAAAACGAGGAAGGGTATATATTCCTTGGAAGACACGCACACGGACCGACGTATTCTTATTAATGGCATACATTATTTCTGAGGAACGCGGGGTTCCGGACGCCCGTAACGGCCGCGTCAACGGTCCCCGACACCTGACGCCTATCAGCGCGTCAGCTCTAGGGCCCCAAACCCTTCGTCACTATTACTTTTCACTGTCTCTTATTGTGATCATCCGTCCTGTCCCGAACCAACTATTAGGCCCCGCACAATTACCAAATTAAGGAAATCGACTTTGACACACATGATAGATTCGTTACAAAATAAAATATATATGTATAACATATATCTGCCCTTACCGATGAAAATATATTCCATTTGATTATACTTGTTGCCGCTTTTTATAAATTTTTTATCAACAAAATATATTTTAGTTTATGTTTTATAAATTTACATAATGGAATTTATAAAAAAAATATAAATTAAATATTATACTTATTGCCGGAATATAATTTCTATACGAAAAATATATTTTGTTTATATTTTAAAAATATATTTTCGTCCTTGCGGGTGATATATTAGATCTGTATAACTTTCTTTAATAACCAGTTAAGTGCTTTTCACATTTCTTATTTTTAGCAAATCAATTTTTCGAAATTCTAATTTTGATATTGATTTTTTAAATATATCATATAAATATATAAATATTTATATATAAATTAAATATTACATATATTCTAGTTTGTGGAATAAGATTGTTATTATCAGAATATAAAAATTTTGAAAAATTGATGTACTATAGAATTGAAAAATGTAAAAACACTCATACCTAGTTATTAATAGAAACCACAGATGTATATATCATATATGATGTTATAGTGAGATTTATAGTGAAATTAAAATGCGCGCAAAAAAAATTATCAAGCAAAGTCTGAGAATGACAATTGAATTTATTGAGGATGTGTTGACAACCTGTAATGAGATAAAAGTAAATTTGAGATTGCAAGTTGAATTTTTGTTGGTTTTTTTTTTGTTTTGCGTAACACAGGAAGTCGGACATTATCAACTGTTTCCATTTAAATTTAAAAGAACCGATGAACTGATGGGATCCTTTTCAAAACCGGCACAAATATGGGTAATAGTTATGATGTATGTTTCCGCAATTAGTTTGACAAAATGAAAAACGATCAAGTTAACTGTTAAAACAACATATTCAATGAACCTGCCAATAAAATTTCAAACCTGTCTCATAAAATCAAGTATTGAAACTAATTAAAATCGCATCAACGTGTACACACGCTGCACGAATCCTTCGCTTGTGTGATCAAGTTATTTTCAACGTATAATTTAGAATGATGAATCAAAATTGATTCAATTTTTTTATTAATATTTTCATACTATTTTTTCAACTTCATTTCATCCCAATTTTCTTTTTGTCTTCAAAATTTTATTCAAGGATATCAGTTTTGATTTTATCACTCAGTATACAATAGCAATAAATAAAATATTTTTTTAAGAAATTCAGATTGGAACTTTTGTTGGCACGAATTTTACACCTGCACTTTTTGTTCTCGCATTCACGTTGAAAGAAAGTAGATTAAAAATTATTCAAATGAGATGAGTTTCTCGTACGCGATGATAGGCCGCTTGTTACTTTTTGAAGATTGTTGATAATGAGGCACGATGTAATTATCATTATTTGCATTAACACTGCATTACGCTTCATTTTAATGGCTTATATTGCACTGTCATTAATTTTTCAAATTTAGTTCAGACGAACGTCTTCAAAAATTCTCTTCCCATCTAAGTATAATTACAGCCAAACAAAATTACCAACAAAAAACATTTTCATTTTTCATTTGGTATTATTTTGTCATCACACGATTTTGAAATACTTTCTTTAAATAATAAATTGTTTGTTAACAGTCGACGAGTTGGATGAAATTGTAACTTGAATTTTCTCGACACTTGCAGGTAACAGCGAAACTGTATCCTGGTCATTTCATTTAAAACTGCCTTCCCCGCGGTAAGAGGCTACTGTTTCGCCGCAAGCGACTGACAGCAACGGAGATAAGCCCCTCTAAAAGTGCGAGCGGGACGAGCGAAACCAGACAGCGGGTATGAAAATTGTGATTTTCAATGAAGATCCTTGACCATCTGCCCGGTAGCGATGTTTAATTCAGAGTGTGTCATCTTCGACTAATTTTCGAGACTATAATTCAAGGAGCTGTAAACACCCCGGATAGCTCTCCGACGACGAACTGGACGCGCCAAGTAACCGATAAGCAAGTGCAACTTGATTGGCAAGGTTGTTGATTAAAATGACCAGTGTAAATAAAGCAAAAACGTATACAGCTGTTGCACTTGGGTATACGTGTGAAATTAATTTGCTGCTGATATGAAATATTGCCTATCGCTATTCAATTCACTTTGTATGAATGAATGTTGTTTTGTAGACCCTTTTTTCATCGTTTACCGTTAATTATAGATTTCTAGTTTTTCATCTCAGTCGGACGTAGAGTTATGGACATCTGATTAAAAATAAAATGAAGCCATCTTTCACCACTTGACATCACATCTTTTTATCAGCTGAACCTGCAAAAATTTAAGATAACCAAAATTTTTAATATCTAGTTTTAAATTTGAGAAATTTACATGTTGAAAAATTAGAGTACATGTAAAAAATATATGAAAAAATCTGTCACCATTTGACATTTTGTTATCAGTCGAACTTGAACAAATTCATGATAACAGAAATTGTTAAGACCTAGTTTTATAGTTTTAATTTTTAAGATGTTGAAAGATAGTAGATTATAAAAAATGGGTTGTAAATTTGGCGTAGTTTCTCGAGTGACAAGTTGGTCAGACAAAATGTCGAAAATGGACAAAGAGACAGTGATAGATGGAGTTTTGAGAAGAAGGGGGACTTGAGTGACAAAATAGAGGGGATAGAAAGACGAAATCGAATGAAGGGGCGCGAAGAGAGCAGGCGGCGGAGACGGCCGCGGGTGATTACGTCGCTTGTCGGCGCGGAACTGTCTCCTCCTACCCGGGACGCCCGCTTGTTCCCCATTGGCTACTTCTTTGGCAGGAAACCACGCGGACTCTTTCGTTTCAGAGGCTCTACGCGTTCTTTTCTGCCTACTCTTCTCTATGTTTCCGTCTCTCTCCTATATCTTCTCTTAACCAATTCATCCCACCACCCATTCTTCCCCTTTTTGCGTTTGCACCTCTAATTTGCCTCACCTTTTCCTTAATAAGTCTCAGATCACCCCTCAAAATGAAGCACCTTTTTTTCCTATCTCCTGCGCATCTCGCAAAACCCATCTTACGAATTTTCGGTCGTTGAAATTCAAATGAACAATTAAAAATTGAAAACTGAAATTAAAATTTCAAATGAACATGGAGAATTAAAAACTATAATGAAAATTTAAAAAATGTAATTGAAAAATTATGAATTTAAACATTTACATTTTTGGCGTAAGGCAGAATATGAGATTGGTCGGTGAAGAACAATCGGGAGATTAATAGTAATCATTACAATGGCGGATGTTGGAATGAAAGATGCCATTGGGCATTTACATAATCAATTTGAAAACGATAAATGCCCTCTGTGTGTATGTGGACAAAGTGAACAAGTGTTGCAAAATCATAAGAGGCCTGCTAAGTCATTATTAGCCACAAACTTTACCTGCCAGATAGGGAAATCTTGATGATTACGTAAAGTGTCAATGACTTCGGTCGGATTGTGAAATTCTTTTTTTTTTTTTCAATTTTTTTGCTAGTTCAACCTAAAGATTCATTTTTCCAATTTAATTCAAAATTGTAAACCAAAATCAGTTTGTGGACATAAACTATAAATGAATTTGAAATAATTTTTAATACGGAATGATTTACAACACTTTTCAATCTGAACCTCAGTTTTCAAATGTCTACAAAATTTTTTAATGATGGAAATCCGTTTTGATAAAACAATAAAAAAAAAATAAAATGAAACTTCATTTCTCCGTCCTAATTCAATTAATGACGAAACCATCTCGACTCGTCAAACAAATTAATTTTACCACCGCGCCAACACTCGTGATAAATCATAATCAAAAATGCATAATAATTTAATTAACGATAATTAAAGTTGTATACATGATGAATAATATCTGACTTGTTTTTTACGATCTAATCCACATTTTATTCGCCGGATAAGATACAGATACCTTCCAATGTGTAAAAACATCTCTCGCGATTCACCGTTAACACTCTTATTTTGATAAATCGCGTTTAATTGCAAATAAAGACTTTTAATAATAACTACATGGCGTATTACAATAAATTAATTGCAACAGTCGTGATAGCTCCTGTTAATGCCTCGACGCATGTTTGATCCTTTTGAAATATGCGAACGAAATTCAGAACGCGATGCTTTCCCATTTGATATTTCCATGAATATTAATACCGGGTCAATTAATAAACGTCGCCTCAATGTTGTAATCGTGAAATCAATGATGATCGCGGCTGCGATTCAACGAAACTAGACCTGTTATTATAGTTATGTATACACCTTGGCGCTCGTGCGCGAATTAATGTTGCAAATAGGCAGCGCAGCGTAGGGCACTTTAGTTATACGAATTTATCCAGTCGTATCGTCGGCTCTCCGCACGCGAGCTAAAAATTTCTCTCCCATAACGAAGTGAAAATGACTCGTGCGGTTGGTGCTCTTGTATATCCTGTTTTCCTCCATTCCAACCGTAGGAAACGATTAGTCAGATCGATCATTCGAAATAAGTTTCGTTGCCAACTTCGATGCACATTAATGAACCCAACGCCGCGCATTATTTTCAATTCAGAATCGCTAATTCCAATCACGATTACGTTTCCATTCGGTCTCTTGAATGATGTTACTGCAATTAAGCATTTTAATGGATGGATTTACATAACGAGCGCAGGAATAGGAGAAAATTATACTTGCCCTGATATATATATAAAAAGTACCGTCTTAGGTGCGTCCTGATGGTAATGAGAATTATGATTCCTGTTAACGTTCGCACTTTTTTTCCTATCGATATTAATGAGTCTGTAATGATTTGTTCGATTTCGATTTGTTGATTCATTTTCTTCGCACTTGATCAAATTTTTGAGTTCTCTGTGCTGATGATTCTGCGATGAGTAATGGTACCTGAAACAAAAGAAAAAATATTTGATGAATTATGAATTTTACAAATTTGTAATGCAAGTTTCAGTTCTTAATAATGGTTTGGTGGGATAAAAAAGTTCAATCATTAGGGATCGAACAAAATCGAAAAAAATTTTTAAAAAGAACAAGACTCAAAAGTCTGAAATACATCTAAATAAATTCAGTTTACATGTACTGGTAAAAAACTAGTTATAAATAGTTATAAATATTTGAATAAATAAATTTGACTAATAACGAGAACATCATTTCCAGAAGATTCTTTTGGATCTGTTAGAAAATGTTATCAAAAGTTGATGATATGATTAAAGTAACAAAAGAAAATAAATGGTTGAGCGCGGGAACAAAAAAGATGATCGGTCGGTGGCTCTTTTGAGTGGCGTCGAAAGCCGCTTTTGAAGAAAAATCGGTTTCTGAAGAGGCGTGAGAGGGTGAACGCGTGCCTTCAAGCACCTGATCGCACCTGTCGTGCTGCGTCGCGCTCCAGCAATACTAATCTCTGAAGCCGCAACAAACCAACGCGGGGGTTTGTTCCTTGATTGCTGGACCATGACGTTCGCTTTCTGAACAAACACCGGCGCCGCTACCATATACACCCGTACACTTGTAACTTTATCTGAAAAATATTTTTCAACATCGTAACATTTGTTAAAATCATTCAAAAGTATTTCTTCAAAAAATTAAAATAAAAAAAAACACTTGATTAATGACAAGATTTTAATTTATTTGTAATTTCTTGTTCATTTGTATTGTGCAATTTCATGAATTGATGTAAAACAAATAAAGAATGAGATTAAAACAAAGGCTAATTTAGTAATTGTATAAATAAATTGCGAGGAAAAAAAATTTCACAATGTCACTGCTGTTTTTAACCGACTCGTCCATCCGGAAAGGGTGTCAGAAATAATCGAGTTACCAAATAATAATTTCGAAATCGCAACTGTACTTTGCGTCTTACTGGCCTAATAGCCAAGAAATTTCGACTGTAATTTTGAAACCTTCAAACGAATTTCTATTACGAATTCATTAGCTGATTGATTCTTTTGTTTCCGACCAGATGGCTCATTGGGCATTTTACATGGCGTTTCAATTACAAAAAAAAAAAGTGTTTAGAGGTATTTTTTGTTCGATCATACTTCTATAATTATTTAAATTTCACGAAACTTTCTTCGAAAATGTAACTAATCAAATTATTGATCGTAAAAAATTGTAGATCCAAAAACCCGCTTCTAACCGAGACGTACAGAAAGAGTAAATAAAAAATGCAATACAAAAATATTACATGCAAAATTGTAACACTTTTATAACGCTTTTAATCCACTTATTATGCGTGTTGTCATTGCGATCCATAAAGATTAAGAATTTAGGTTAGAGTTTGAAAGAAAAAAAATGGATGCCATAAATATACGTTGCATAACATTCGAACAAGTTTCGCCGAATAAAAATTCAACTGCGAGCAGTGCATTCAAGACTCACGAGATATTAGAAAGATGTTTTATAGGCAAAAATGGCCCGTATGATTACGCAATTTGCGTCGGTTTACCGATTTACCCTGCGGCAAGGCGAAGCGAATAACGGCACAAGGATGTGTGTATAAAATACCGCCGTCGGACAGTCTATACGTTGATTACATTTTGATAGCCGATCAGTAGGACATTCATTCACAAAATTACACCATAATCCTTAATCCTACATCTAATATAATCACATAATCGCATATTCGAAGCGACTCTAAACATGTAAACATCATTAAAACAATATTCAAAAAAGGTATTTCAAATTTATGAAAAATCGATCACTTAAAGTTACATTTATAAACATTCGTAATTATGAATAATTATACGAAGTAACGTGAAATTAAATTAAAACACAATTTCATCAGCAGTTTGGAATTTTGAAACTCAAACAAGTTTCGAATGATTCCGTAATCAAAATGGTAGAAGAGATATTGAAGAAATATCATATAAATATTGAACACCATTGAACCCCCTATCGAGCTTATAAGTGCAGTATAAAATTGGCATAAAATTTTTCAGGCCAATTGCTTGCTCATTGGTGGCGCGGAGTTTGGCCGCAACACAGTGGCGAGTCGGCATTAGCATCCGCAGGTGCATTATTTACACGCGTAGACGATCGCTTTGCGGTCGGCCCAACATAATGACGTCGACCTGAACCGAGAATATTAGGATACAATCAAATTGGAACAGGTAGCTGCGAAGATCCGACCGGAAATTTAAATATATTTGCCATGATTTCGTTCCTGCAAAAAAAGAAAATATTTCAAATCATTATTTGTTCACAATTTTTCAAAATTCAATTTTTCAAAACATCCATTCACTTATTTCATTATACTTTTAATTGTTAATTATTCAGTTATTTACTTGATTACAAATTTCATCTGGTTATTTTTTAATACAGTTTTATCAAAGATAATGTTTGTTTGATCGTTGCTCAGTTTGTTTTAATATTAATAAGTAGTCTGGTTGGAATTTATCAGGCTGAAAAATAAATTTCAGAGGCACATGGTTTTATGACACAAGGATGTTCCTAAACTTTGGAATACAATTGCTAAGCACCTGTATCCGTGGGTACATTAAATTCAGAGAAAGTTCACAATACACGCAAGTTTGCAACCATTTTGTTTGTCTTGCGAATCAGAGCTGAACTATCAATGAAATCAGTACACCGAAAGCTTTATTTGACGTATCCTTGTGGATACAATGTCAACGAAATTTATAACACAAACAACAATTTCTTTTTTTTTTTTTTCAATGTTTTACAATTTAAAACACTTTAGAACGAAAAACTTGTTTGAACATGTTTTTATATATTTTGTTTTTGGTTATTTCATATTTAGATTATTCAAAACTGTATCTCATGCTCGGAGCAAACTGCTTTTCTAGAAGAGTAGTCAAACGGGTGTAATACGAATAGCCGGTTGCAAGGAGCGATACTATTGTTGTTGCAGTGGACACAATGCAAGCACGTTTTCTCCGACACAACGGAAAATAATCCAGCTTTGTCTATGATACTTTTGTATAATGCATCATCGCAATGATACCGCCGGTGACACGTCGGTAAGACAAGTGAAACCCATTCAAGGAAACAAAAATGCATCCCTTATATACATTAAACAAAACAAGATAACTTAAACAAATAAAATTAAACAAATAAAAGATGAAAAAAAAATTTTTTTAGATGTTCCATCTTACAACTTAGGTTTTTAATTAAAAGTTCATTGGAGTTTCAAATGAACGAACATTTATGGAAAGGTACGAAAATGAAAATGTTCATAGAAATATTTTCATTATCTAGAATCAAAAAGTTGAAGTTTATTATGGAAAATGAAAAATGTAAATTTTAGAATAATATCGTCAAGAGAAAGGAAAAAGTTTGCAAAATTAATTTTATACAATTGGATACAATGGAGATTGTTTATCAATTAAAGTCAGATCAAAACTGAAGATGGACAGTGTTGGGCATGCATCAGACAAAATTGTGTGCCGTCTTCATTAAACGTCGAAAGCCTGCAGGCACTATTGAAGCCGACAGTTATAATGTAAACCTCCATAAACGCGATCACTCACCGTGGCTAATTGAGATGATTCTAACTTTTAAGAAGTGAAAGAACCCCGATAAAATTAGTGCAGCTACCAAGACTTTATTAACGAAATTTTCACTCGCAACTAAAAAAATAACTCCATTATTTATTTTCAGGCACAATTATTCTCCCGATTCCATATTCCATCATTTTCAATCGTCTTCGTTCGCTTTTTCCAGCTGCACCTGAGGAAAGGCGAATTTTCCTTTTGTTATTCAACTTTCATCGACGAAAAACAGAAGACAGTTTTCATTCATGCATCAAAGGCAACGAGTTGCGGTCTCATTAGTCAAAAATAAATTCGTTCGGTGCAGCGTTCTGCAATTATCGAAATGACGAAAAACGCGACAAAACGGAAGAATTTCTAGTCGGTGGCATTGGTTGACGCACAAGTCAAGATTTCTAAATCTAGAAACTGCTCTTGCAGTCGATTCCTCATTCGGGATCAACAAAAACAAGTGTGACTCAATGTTGCCAAGAGAAATCAGTCACCGAATTAAGCAAATAGGAAATTCACAAACGACCGTGGTAAGTGCGAATTCTGTTTTCCGATTGGCTGCCACTATTGACAGCTCGACAAAAAATGTTCCCATTTTTTTGTATCCCCTACAATTATCACAATAATCCCGCCATTTTCGTCGTTTTATTATTGAATTTGCCCGACTTAATGCGATGGATTTATCAATAAAATAACAATTACGTTGATAACGAGCCTCAGCCAAGGTGCAACGAATGTTAACATTTTGTTACGTCCAATGTTACGATTTTAATACAGTATATCTGATTTGAAATTTAATCTATTATTGAAATTATCTTTGATCTTCTTCACTCCTGATTAAACAGGAAGGAAAGATTTGGCACGGTTGGAACTAAGGTTACGCCTGAACAGATTTTACCATGTATACGTAACCGCCTCATGAAATAATCACAAATTTCCCGCCTTCCCAAACAGTAAAATCGACTCGAACTAAAAATTTGAAAACAAATTTCTATAAACTGTAACTAATTTACTTTCAAAACTTAAAATAATTATATGTATATCATCTCATACAAGTAAATTTGCATGATTTTTTAAAAGTTAATAAACCCTTTTTTACATAAACTTAAGTATTGTACAATTTTGGTATTATTTCTTTATTATTTGTATTACCTTCTTCATTTTTATTCATTAATAAAAAACAAATTACTATTTTAAGAAAAAACTAAGATAACGCACTAAACTGTTGAGATCCATAAAAGCGCGTATAAATGTTCAAACAGAGATGAGTAGAATACTTTTTGGTGCTTAACTTTCAAATCAGATCTAATTAAAACAATTAATTCATCGACGTTCATTAACATTTAATCTTGGTATAACAATCTAACGTTGCTATTTTTATCATCACATTTCTAAGTATCAGAGTAAACGAATTACAGTTATATATATGTTTAACTACTTTAATCATACATCAGATAACATAACTGGAAATGAAGCCATAATATAGAGTCATAAATACATGCCTCAGTCTATAACTACTCGAAGTAACGCAGATTCTGCGTATTGTTCTCTTTAATTAAAACCATCAGAACCTTTTGATTTGGATCCTCGTTCGAAAACAAAAACAGTCTTTGTTTTTCCCCTCCCGAACAAAAAAATGGATTGAAACATCGTGAAAGATTTCTTCATCTTCTACAATTTTGTAATTAAAAAGTGCGCCGTTAAGAGTTTTAATGCTCGTGAGAAAAGAGAGACTTGACGAAGAGATTGAAAAAATATCAATCCGAGTGGATGTTTTATTGAAAAATAAATCACCGTTATTACGGGGCCGCGAAAATTGTAATATTCAATTTGTAAACACAGGTCAGAGATGACGCAATTTGAATGCACAGTTTCGTAAGCGCGGGCGTCCTTCGATTCAGATATAAATATGAATTTCTGCGGCTTCTTCTCTGTGCCTCCGAATTACTGCTTTTGCGTACGCCGCGTAAAATGCAAATTTCTAATGGAGAAAGAAAAAACAGCACCGTAAAGGCATTATAATTTATATTACTACATGTGGCAGCGGCACTTCCGCCGAGAGCATAGGCGCAGTTCCGGTCAACTCGGACTGGAGATCCTACATCGCCAGATTATGAACCCATGCCGCCATATAATGGATTGTCTGCCTGAGAGTCATACGTCAGGTAGAATAATCCATTGAGTTCATTCATCTCGGGAAAGCGGATATTTAATGCGTGTGTGCAACTTAATTTTTCCCCCTCTCTTTCATCCTCTTTTTTCACAACTTTTATTGCGACATATAATAAAAGATATTATCGTTTGGCATTCGATGATGGCTGTTTTGTTCATTCTTCCATTTTTTTTCGTACAAGATAAACCATCTCAATTTCAAGTTTCATCATTTGTCTGTCAAGTATCTTAGATTTGTATCGATATTTGCGAAATTTGTTTGAGTACAAAACGCCGAGAAGAATGTTTTCTTTTGAAACTGAAATATGATGTAAAAGTATGAGTTGTATCCAATATTGAGGTTAATCAATTGTAAACAATCATGAAGAAGTTTTCAAATTCAAAAAACACTTGCCGAGTGATATCAAAACCTGGTTTTGATAATAAAAAATTAAGGTCACGAGATAATTCATTTGTATAACAGACAAAATAAAAATTTGTTTACAAAATTGTTGTTTAGCAATATACAAAATGAAAAAATCGTCATACCTTCTGCATTGTATTCGTTTGAATGATTCTGCAATGTGAAATTCGACACCGCCTTTGTTTTCCTTTACAAAATACACGAAACTGCCACAACTTTGTTTTCAAGACCAAACCGGATCAGTCAAGTATCTCGGATTCGTATTGCCAAATTTGACCGAAGTGTCCTCAAAATGGCAAGAAGAATGTTTGGTTCTGAAACTGAAAATTCGTGGAAGAGTATGAGTTGCAGCTAATGTTTTGATTAATCAACTATAAACAATTGCAAACGTATCATAAAAAACTCATTGGTTTATAATAACGAGTCAAAGTCACGAAATTATAAATAAATTGATTTATAAAAGATAAAGTAATAAACGAGTTTTTGACAAAAAATTGTTGTTAATTAACATATATACAAACTATATCAGATCTTCTGTACTGTATTCGTTCGAACACAGTGTGAAATCTGAAACCTCCTTTGTTTCCTACCACCATCTTGTTTTTGAAATTTCCAACTTAACAATAATAGAATATTGTTGTCACTACTTCATTTCACTACTTGGTTAATCATTTTTTCGATAAAATCTTAGAAAAAGTTGTTTCGTCCGTTTGATCGACAGGCGACAGGTCGAACTTTTACACGGCTCTAACCTAACCTTGCATATTCACACTGATCCATAAAGGCACTAAGGCAGACGCACACGAATTCTGGGCGCGTGCACAGAAAATTGAACTGGCCTCCATTTGACAAAAAAAACCGTTTCGGCAGTTTCTCACCTCGGTCATCTTCGGGCATCCCCGAGAGTGACGAAGGTACAATTATTGCAACGCCGCGAATTATGTCAATCAACCATGCGGATCGCAAGAGCGCATTATCCTAAAATCGCAGGGTGAAAAATCGGTCGCGTCCTCGCACCGTAAATAGGATGTTCAACAGATTGTTTCCCTTTAGGCTTGTGCAGATAGCGATGGTAAAAATGTTAAAAATAACACACCGGGGAGGGAGCGCAACCAGCCGTGCTTCCTTCGCGCCGATTTTTCACCCCTTTCCTGCGTCGATACTTCCCCTAACTCATTACGCACTTTGCATTTCATTCATACGTCGCAATTTAAATTCCCTAAGACTCTTTCAGGATTATCCGGTTCAGCAGGAAATCAAGTTTCATTATTCCATGTAATCACAATCAGACGGTTGCAAATTCGTTCGGAAATCATGTCAGAGGGACATCCAAAACAAAAACTATCCTATTGACGATGCGACCTTTTCTTCCCCCCCCCTCTCTCTTTTTTTCACTCTATCATTTCTGGACTAAATTAACCAGTGCTGCAATTTGTCATTAGAGCCAAATTGCTAGCTTCAATTGGATGTACAAATTTTCATATCACTCTTCAACTTCTTGTCTTGTGAACTCGCCTTGGGCCTGAATCTCGTAGGGACAAATGATAAGGGATGAATTAAAATACAGGTACTTTTATGTTTGTGAATTACATTTCATTCAAGCAAGAAAGCAGACGCTCTTCCGTCCTGAATAAAAACTAGTCCTTGCTTGTCCTAATGTGTATCATTTTTACGTCCGGCGGAGACTTTTCTTAAGTACAATCTTGCTGTCTAGCCGCAACCCTTTGTTAAAACACAAAAACAAGTTTTACAAATTCGTCCTGGTTTTATTTTTCATTTCTACTTTGAATGAATAACAATCAACAAATAAATAAAAACAATCGATAAACGTGAATATGTCTTTGTGATTGAAATAAAATTAATAATGAAAATGATATTTGAATAAATATTTTAGTTTCAATTGACAATTTTTTAATTTTAATATAATACTGCAAACTTGGAAGTTTGACTAAAAGCTGTGCATCGCGACTAGTAACAAAAGCCATGATAGTAGCTGACCACTATAGTCAAACAATGCTGCATTGTTCGGGCCTCTAACTTTGAACCGTCGCACAGACTCGAAACTAAGTTTTATTCAATAAGAACATATTTTGCAAACCCAAACCAGCGACAAGACCGAATGTAAAATAATCAAATCTCGAAATTGAAATATCATGAAATATATATTTTTTTTAAACAAAAAAGTCAATCTGAAAATTTTAATTTATAAATTAGTTTTCATTTTTGTATTTGAGTTTCAATTTTAATTGTGTGTTTGGAAAAGTTTAGAGTTAGATAAGCTGAGAATTTATTATACCTGATTATTGAAATTGTCACATATAATAGATCCATTCAATTTTATAAAACAATATAAAACGAATGTAATGCTGCGAACGATCTTAGAAGCGGTGCAACATTCTCTGGTCATAATTTAAGTCAGCTCAGAGCGTACGAAGAGAAGACGGGTCACGATGCCAAGTGTGCGGCCGGCCAACCACACCCACCTACTATATTTATTTATGTTTACAGACATGCGAGCATATTTTTTACTAGTATATTATAGTTACTATTGGTTTGTCCTGTCAGCAGGAGATTTAAGAACGATAACAATATTTCGTAGTTATTGAGGAGAAAATCATTAGAAATGAAACGAAACTTGAACTATTTCTTTTCGTTTTGCAAAAGGAAAATTGAATAACAGTTTAGGTGACTAGTCATAATTTAATAAGTTGTCGCAATAACTTTTGTTTCAAACTTCTATTTTTGTCGTTTTGCAAACGGCATTTTGTGATGAACTTTTTGAAAATTATTATTAAATTTGGGTAATTTTAATTGAAATGTGTAGTAAATTAAAATTTCACATTTCGTGCGAGCGAAAGTTTTTTAATTGAGAATTAAACGAGGATAAAATGGTGATTAGACAATCATTTCTTTTCAATGTTAAATACAAAATATTTACTTTTTTATATGTTCGAACAAAAAACACTAAAATGGCGTGCAAATATCTCGTAAAACTTTTACACTGGATCGAAATAAAAGTCAGACGAACGAGATTTTCACGCGTGCCATTTTATTTTTTGCTTATCTCTACATTAATTATCGCACTGATAAACATTTTTCAAGCAACATTAGAAGGAACATTTATTTCCAAACGTTTTGTTATTTCTTTCAGTTTCATTTTCAAAGTTCAAAGTTATATAATTTGTCTCTTGTAATTTACAAATTCAGTGGTATAAATTTGAAATACGTCAGCCTCTCATTTTAAAAAAACTAAAAAATAACTAAAACCGATATTCAAAATTGAAAATTCGAAAATCGGATATCTTTTTTGTTTCAATTTAAAAAAAATAGTTCAAGTGTTGTTCTACAGTAGGAAGAAAATTGTTTTCTTACAAGGCAAGTGTTATATTACTAGGCACTTTACACAGGAAGTGTCTACTAGAAACACCTGTCACTTTCATATTTTTTTAACAAAAATTTCGTTCACCTAAATTCACCTAAAAAAAACATTTCCAATCTGAAAACAACAATATTTTTCAAACAACAAAAATTACATCATTTTTACACTCAGAGAACAAATTATTTAAATCGAACAAATATTATTTGGATGATAAAAAAAATGTATTAGGTTCATATCTTAATAATATTTATTCAAGTTGACTTAAATTGATTAGATTCAAATTAATTTTTTTTCTACACTTAGAAAAAATTCTATCAAATATTATAATTTAAGTATAAAAAGTTACTAAACTGATATACATTTTTCATGTTCATTCATCAAAATTTGCTATAAGTTTCAAAATTTTAGATTTGTCCCCCATATTCATTCAGTAAATTTTAATAGAATTTTGTTCTCCGTGTAAGTATATATTTACCAAAAAAAAACCCAAACAAAATAAAAAACAGAAAACAAAAATTCCAGAACAAAGAATACTTTGATTGATTAGAAAAAAGTCATCATTCCCCAACAATAACGAGCCTTAATCACGGCAGCGCGATCTTTATGAATTAAAATCGCTGGCAATTTCGCGTTTTCCGTCTTGCTGACCACCCTCCTTGATGTTATCGCTGGAGGAAACCTGCGACTTTTTATTCCACCGAGAGTCGCGTATTATAAGACTCACGACTTCCGGTGGAGTCTCGTAAACCAAAGCCCCATCTACCGAGCCCACGAAAATCTCCTTAACCGTTTTCTTCTTTATTCATTCGCCATCGCAAAGGCGAACAAACATTTAATTGGCGATTGTTTTGAATATAATACATTTGACAGAGCGTACGTGCGGAGTTTTATATCGCGGTTTAATCGGCTGAGCTCTCGGTGCTTTTTAAATAACAGTAATGAGTGCAATTATCGTGTGCGCCGACAAGCAGAGTGTGACGAATTGTTACATCGCGGTATGGCCGCCGCCGTCGACGTCGTGGCGTACGATAGGTAGCGCGTGGCGCGCGGCACCCCCGCGGCCCTCCTCCTACTTTCTTGCATAGTTCTCCGCACGTACAGATGACCAACCGGCCGCCTCAACTTTTTTTTTTTTTTTTCGTTTCTCCGGCGTATTTTACAAACGCTCCTTAAGCATGCTGAACGCGAGGCTCCCCGTCTCAGGAGGAACTGCGGGTCAGAGACTCCGAGCATATTTGCGCCGACACACGCAGACGTGGCTCGTGCCTAGATACATTTGCGTCTTCCTTCTATACACGTGTTTCAGCTCGGCTTTGCATATTTCGCGTACGCGCTCCCGGGCTCATTATTTTTCATCGCTTTCGATGTTTATCGTCGTAATTATTTTACAACTGATTATGGACAATTCATGCGTTATTCATAATATTAAAAATTATCCGTGGAAATTGTTTATTACGATCCGCGTATATAATTCCATCAGCGGATTTTTTATATGTTTTTTTATTCAAATTATTACTCGGTCGGGTGTTAGACAATTGAATTTCAATTTCTAATCATTTTATTAACGTAGTTCTTGCGATGAAAAATTATGTTCTGAAAAAAAAAAAAAAAAAAATTGAACTGGTATGGAAGATTTTGGATTCTGTAAAATTATAAAACTCGGTGAAGTAATTCCAATTTATCCTAGTGTTGAAATTGTAAAAACAATTCAGAGAATGTTATCAAATTTATTTGAGTAGAAAAAAAAAATTGAACATTTGCAAGTATTTGGAAACTGTTTCTATGGATTTCTGTTTGTATAAAATTGTTGATTAAATTTTTCGTTCGATTTGAATTGATTCCAATACACTAGTGATTCATTGCACAACGATAGGAATTGTAATTTAATTAACAGAAATTATAAGTGAAAGGATGAACTTTGCTACACTTAATTGGCGATCTAGTTGCATAATTGCAATAATTGTTTCCATTCTATATTCGCAATAAGATTAGTCGGTTACTCCGATGAAAAAAGGAATGCCATCTGATATAAGCGTCAGACAATGTGAATGAAATAAAATGTTCAATGAAAACAATTTGATTACCAAAGAGAGCATTTGTCCGCGTTCCCCTTGGCGCAAACTTTTTCAGTTTCAAAATACCAAACCAACCGGCGAAAACTTTCTTACAATTTTCTATGAGAAAAAGTTGGTCATTTCTCTGCATAACCTTCAGACCTCAGAGAGAGGAAGTTTGAAAAATTGGCAGCTGCTCGCTGATGGCGGAGAAATTTGTGGCCAAAAAAATGGACTAAAAATTGTTAGCTCTTACATCGAGCCTAGAATCAGCGCCGATGTGTTAATAATGAGAAACGCGAAGTCGATTCGAGTTGAGTGAAGTAGCCTCGCTTATGGTCCGATGGTGCCCGAGAAGCATAACAGCTCGCGAAGCATAACGCCACGAGCCATCATATCCTTCTTCCAGATACCCCCCGGACTTAAAGATTCCCCGTCCCTCCTACACGTTAGTTGCTACCTGCCAACGTACACATTCGTACTTGGTCTATAGTACCAAGTTCCGCAAACTAGATCCAAGATAGAACCTCCTCTCCTCCGGTTTTTCACCTCTGTTCCTACACCCCATTATTTTTTTCCACTCCTCTTTCTTTTTTAACAACACGGTTTTCCTCTCTAGACCATGCAGTAATTATATGAATCTGACATGGCAAAAAAAAAACACATCACATTTTTTCGTATCATAATTTAGATTGAAATTTCAAACTAAAAAACAGTTTTAAAAAATGAATGGAAAAAGTTAAATAACTCCTGCGTCATGATAAACATAATCATTAACAATCTGAGTGAACGTTTTGTTTATATAAAAATGATTTGTGATTTTGGATTTGGATTTTTCAGGTGGAACATATGGGACAGACAAAATTGTGTTCTTCAAATGATAATTGATTACATGAATTTTTATATTATTCTATGAAATTCTATGAATAACTCTTTGATAAGTTGTTGGTAACTGTCTAATTGATCATTCGATAACTCGAAAATTATTTTATGTGAATTTGTAGTTTGAAATACTTTTATCTGGAAATTTAAAATTTGGGGCTTCTGCAATTGCATGAAAAAAATAGATAAGAATCCTGCGTTTAGATTACGCAGTTGCGCCGAATTGAAATATATAATATCAGTTATATATTAATAATCATACGTAATCAGATCTGCTCTGAGAAAAATTTGCGTCTGAGATACGCTTGAACTGAGTTTTTGGTAATGTTCCGAGAGTTGAATCGACTTGAAATTTTGTACACTGGTAGGTCATGATCAGATCTGCTCTCAGAAAAATTCGCAAGGCTGCGAAATCGATTCAATTGTGTGTACAAATTTTCAATGCGCACTGGGTGAACTGCGTCTGAGATACTCTTGCACTTAGTTTTTGGTATGATATGAAATTATCTCATCCGGCGCAATTGAGTATCACCCTAAAATTTGTTTAAAATGGAATAATGTGTACCTTCATTTGTCATCAATAATTTTGTAAAGTACAAATAAGTTAGAAAAACTTGATTTCGAGATATTTTTTTCCAATTTCTAAATGAATGTTTATAAAAACATTGGAAGTAGATTTACAATTAAAACATTACAAAAATATCTGACTATTTTCACAAAGTTACATTCATATTCATCTTAAAATTTGAGTTCAAAATATGTCTTTGAATTTTGAGTTCAGTTTTAGAAATTAAAACAAAATTTTTATGCCTTTCATGGATGGGTGTTTTACAAGATAGGGTGAGAGGTAAAGCAAAGTCAGAGGAAGATGAGGAGAGTTAAATGCAGGGATTTCAGCTGAAGTTTTGAAAAGAGAAATATTGCTGGAACAGAGCACCTGACCGGAAAGCGTCACAGTCAACGCTTTCAAGCTCGTTCACGTCCCCTTTCGTTATAGTTGCCCACTTTCCTCCGTCCCTCTGAGGTTCTTTCTTAGTTAATTCCAAAGGGGTTGTCGCTGGCGCATATCTGGTTCGAGCAGCGCATCAATCTTTCGGCAACTTTGCTCCTCGAAACACGAAACAAATTAAAACATTGATGGAAAAATTGTTGTCTTGATTTGAGTCATTTTGGTATCCTCGTAACGACTTTTTTTATGCCTCCCAATCGTGATTGTGTGAGGAACCATTACCTTAACTCACATCCTGTACGAAAAATAAAGGGAAAAAGATTCGGATCGAATGAGAAGTGAGGCCTCAGATTGAACACGTGCAGTTCATGTAATACACGTTGGGTTATAAGTTGAAACGCAAACGCACGTAACCAAGCGCGGATCTCGAGAGCGGGAGGTGAGGGTGGAGTAAAAGAGCGAAGTGGACAATAAAAAAAAAGGGAACAAGAAGGTAAAGACACATAATAGCAGGATGTTACAACGCCCGTGTCCGGTACATAAGTATCTGGTTTCATAAATGAAAGTGTCTTCATTCATAGATACATATTTCCATACAATTGCAGCTATTGGTTCGTATCTTATGATATCGCCATTATGTTCAGCTCGGCACATTACATATGTACATAGCACCATTATATACAAATTCCTAGTAATGCGCCACTACTGCTGTATTAATAATAAAGTTGTTTAGATACCGAGATGTTCAATCCAGTAGCACTGACCAGCACCGAGGATCAAACTCCAATCATGACCTTTTCTAAAGGATCATCCTTTAACACAAGTCTACAAATTATTATTATTATTATTATTATTATTATTATTATTATTATTATTATTATTATTATTACTATTATTAATTTTGTGTTAAAATTTAATAACAAATTTCGATTTAAAAAGTCCAATTTTCAGAATATATATAAATAAAAGTTTTCTTTTACTATTCTGTATAGAAG
>JAAMPD010001546.1:0-23138 GCA_025266255.1 Trissolcus basalis | reverse complement strand
GTCGCTACTATATATATATATATATATATATATAGGTAAAAGTATTCATAAAAGATAGAGAATAAAGGAGATGAGAACGTCGAACCGAAATGGTTGAAATAAATAAAAATCGTTATACGACACAATAAATAATGTCAAACTTGATATAGAAAACACAAATCAGAACTCGCGTATGAGCAGCCCCACCCACTTGCACTCCCACTCGAACCACAAATCACCACAAGTCATATAAGGCCCCTGTTTGTTGTCTACCCTTATACAATCTGCGGTTATTCTTATCGTTCGTAAAAGAAGGCCCCCCTATGAAAATTGACCACGGGGTAGGAAAGAAAGAAGAGACAGCCGAATCGGGCATCGCATCACTCGCAATGTCACACTGGTGCTGAAAAATGCCGTCACGTATCACACGATAAAAAAAATCACACTGGAACCGTCGGTCAGAACTGCTCGAAAGGGGGTTGACGTGAAATAAAAAATGTAAACAAAATATGCTGAGGAAAAAGAGAAGGTTGAATAGAAAGCAGAGGTGTATCGCAAAATGGTTAGCTCACCTGAACGAAAGGAGCCGGGTGTCGTCGGGAGCGAAGTTGCGGGTGCGAGTGGCGTCGCGACGGCCGGCGTCGCGCTCGCGCGGAAAACAATGGCGCCGGGCGTCTTGGCCAGTGGCGTCGGGCCGCGCTCCACCCCGGCGTGGCCCCGCCTCTGGGGTTCGTTGCTCACGTTACCCCCACCCCCGGCGCTGGCTCCACCCAACGCGGCTCGGCGCAAAAAAGACCTCGGGGGACGACCAATTGGCGGCCCGCGCAAAGAATGACTCACGCGTGAAGTGGGGCGCGGGGCACGGGACTCCGCTCGAGGAGGGGACTCGTGCCCAAATCCACCTAGGGATTCTTTGCGTCGAAAAGGCAGACACGACTGGTCAATCGGGCGCCGCGCACCGCAGCGACGCACTGCACCTCGTTAGTCGCACGTGCTTGCTCGACGCACACAACCAGTTTCACCCGTACGGCGAACCCGCTGCGGGATTTTTTTTCCGCGATAGCGAAACAACGAAAGAGTACGCCGACCAAGCTTGGATCGCCGAACCGCACCGTAGAAGTGATTAAGTGATAATTTACAAGTGCGAGGTCCGCAGACAGTGAGTGGCATAACCGAGGATTGTACACCGCGAGTTCAAGAAGTCGCGGATTGTGCTTTTAGATAGTGACAGCATCCGGCCTGACCACGGCCATTCTCGACACGGTCAGTATGAACAAACATTGTGCACTGCTGCTTTTTGCCGACACGAAATAGACTCAATTTCGCTTTTTTTGCTAACCGAAAAAGTCATTCATTTTTCCAATAAAATATGATTCGCGAATTTATTTAATCAAAGGGCAGAACAAACGGTGATGATGGAACATTTTTTTAAACCGTTTTTTAATATTCAGCTTCTGAAATTTTAAAAACAAATAATAGGTTTCGGATAATTTTTGTGCATTTGCAAATTTTTTTGGTGTTTTAATGGGGAAAAAAGTAGTAACTTGTGAACTGAAATTTGAGTGAAATTACATTGCATTAATTTGTGTGAGAAAAAATGTGTGAAAAAAATTGTTTTTTATAGCTCAAGTTGTATATGAAATTGAAAAATCGTTTCATAGCATTTGTAATTGGATTATATAGCCCGGACGAAAAAAATAACATTTTCCTATAATAATTAAAATCCAATTACCCGACATGCCTAGGAGTTGCATGAATAAAACATATGGGAATCGGAGTCGCGTTATTTAATTTATAATACAACGCAGGAACAAACGATATATCGCATCAATTAAAACGCATTCACGTTGTGAACATTTCGAATTAAATATATTATACTGAACCACCTGGTGGCGACAAAAGAACAATCAATTAGCTGTAATTGTTTGTAAAAAAAAAGGAAATTAAAAAGTTCATTAAAAAATTGCAGACAAAAATAATAATATTAAACTTAAAAATAGTCTGAACATTAGCGCAATATTTTGTTATGAAATTGTATTAAAATACTGCAAATCGCAATAATAAATTATCTGAAAAAAGTGTCAAATATAATTTTATTCTCGTATTTTTTCTCCGATCAATTCTTAGTTCTTTGTGATTTTTTCATATATTTTATTATAAACTTTTTTTCAATCCTTTTTCTTATCATTTTTAACAAAATTATAAATTATACCGTGTTAATGAAATGATTATGTGAAATATAGATATATAGAGTTATAAGTAACATTTTATATCATCGAATTTTCTTTTTCATTGAAAAAATAAATCCAATTAGAAACATGCTTTTAAAATCACAAATTGTCATAATTTTATTAATTTTGCAAGTGTAAAAAAGTTGTTGAAAATTATAGAAAAGCGAATGATTGCCGACGGGAAAAGCTCCGGGAAAAAAGGCCGGGCGAGATAGCGATATTGTGACTCGCGCGCGACGTAATAATGAATGAAATTATGGAGTTTTAATGTGCCATTGAGCGCGATTACAGAAGTAATAAGTCAAATGATGTTCGTTCAATGGGCAATAACAAAAACGCGCGTGCGCTCGACACGATTTTTAATTAATTCGCCGATCGCAAATGCGTTCAAGTGTTTGTTTGCTTTTCGGAGCTCTCCACTGTTTTACTTGCGTAAATCAATTTTCCATTTTGATGAGCTTTGCTCTGTAATTCACGATGTGAAAACATTTCCAGCCAACTCAAATCAAACTTTGGTTATTTTGGTTTTTTTTT
The DNA here is from genome assembly GCA_025266255.1 of Trissolcus basalis. NCBI lineage: Eukaryota > Metazoa > Arthropoda > Insecta > Hymenoptera > Scelionidae > Trissolcus > Trissolcus basalis. Next base: position 20,394 of record JAAMPD010001546.1, on the reverse strand, counting down.
TCGCCTACATTTTTCCAATCAATTTAAAAAGTACTGGCAACCGATTTTTTTTTCTAAATCTGATCATTAAATACAATTCAACAAAAAATAAACGAAAATAGATTAACATCATGAAGTAAAATTACTCATTAAATCAGATCAAACATTATAGGTTTTAATCATTCTAACAAGTTTTTTTAGTTATGACATTTGGGGTTTTATAAAAAAAAGCTTTCATGAAAGAAAATAAATAAACGTTTGTGCACGATTTAACGTTGGACGAGATTATACCTATGCATTTGTAATTTTTTGTGTCGGGCTGAACGTTCTCCAAGTGCCAAAAGTATTACACGCAAAATGCGCAACTTGTTCTTTGTGCCGTACGGCAAGCGGCGTCGTTACAACGCGGACAGTTACTTTGTTATAACATGACGCCGGAATGTGCTCGTAAGAGCTTAGACCCGAGCCAAAATGCCCTGTTTACGGACGCTTAAGATCGTTACGCAAAATCGCCTGCATTTTATTCCTCATGATAAAAACAGCATCTCTCTCTCCGGCCAAATTTTTATTTCCATCTGGGAAAAACTCTACCGGATAAAAATTCAATTTGAAATTTAACACTGTCGTGATAAATTTCATCGCCGGTGTTAAAAAATGAATGACTATTGTTAAACCGTGTATTTCATCATAAAACTGGTAATTTTTCATGTTTTTTTATACCGATTTTATATTTTAAAACAAAAACAAACAGATAACAAAATTCAACGTCACAATTTCGAATCGAAAATAATATTTTATTTCTCTATATTTATAATAATATTTTATTTATCTATATTAAAGATAAAATCAAACAAAAAAAACAAAAATCAAACGATAACCTCAAAAATAAACGGTTGATTTGGTTCTTGAAATTTTGTTTATTTATTTGAACAATTACAATTAAAAACAGTTTGATGAACTTTCAAATCGTTGTTTATTCAACGATTTTCTAGAGTTAGAGGATTTTTTGGTCCAACGTCACTGTGTAAATTACAGATTTTTTAATTGTTTAATTCAAATTAAAATTTTTCTGCAGAAGTCAGATTTTATAACATCCGCATTAAAATAATTAAGAGGAATTTATAATTGTAGGGAAAAAATTGTTTCCATAGTTTTAACTATCAAAAATTTTGAAATATTCGAAAGTTTGAACGGTTTTTATACGAGTTATGAAGGGGCGAATACTTCCGCAATCTTTTGCTATATGTATACACACATTTGGTCCAATATAAGGCCCACAAGCACACCACATGCTGGAGATATTTGATAGCATCAACCTATCGACCGTAAGACAATACATTACACACATGAAATGTGATCCTTAAGCGTCAAATCGTATAGCAACATTTTATACAACACACCAAAAGGCACATTTATTTTTCAAACACTCATCTATTTTGTACGCCAAATTTTGTGATTTCAATTTTTTTTATACATTTTGACAGGTGAAAAATGATTCATCACTTTTTCAAAACACTTGATTTCAAAATATAATTTACTTACAGTTTTTTGAAAATGTGTAATTATCAGGCTTTAATTTTAATTAATCAGGTGATAATGTTATTAACGCTGACACGTGCCGACATTTTCTGATGTAATTATAACTAAATTTATTTGTGACTAAATTAATAGTTAATCTTATCAGCATCTACAAGATTCCATTCAAATTTCATATCAAATTTTGCTTTATAATTACAGTGCTGCTTTGAGTTGAACAAACCTCCTTCAGTCATTTTCGTAGTAACGAGCTGTCGGAGAGAGGTCGCTGTAATTTTGGATGTCGTTTTCAGTTTTCGACAAAGTTGTCAGTTTACGTTCGTCAGGTGTCGTAGAAATACAATTTCGTCCGCTCTATAAGTCCCGTTGGTCGTTTAAAAATTTTTCTTTCTTTCCTTTTGTTTCAACAGTTTTATCCAATCGCAGATGTCAATTAATAGAAGCTTAATTTCAGTTTCAAATGTTGTTTCATTAATTTCTAACGGTAGAAAAATATGTGTGTTGTGCCTTCGAGATATTGTGCGCGATTAAAATATTCCGTATAATAACGTAAAAAAATCGGCTTGAAGGGAAAACTTTTTTTTTTAATCCCAATGATAGATATTTTTGTGGTAAGATTATCCGAAAAATAGTCTAGGGCAACAAATTTCTTAAATGGTCCTGACGAGAAGTTATACAGGTAAAATAGTGAAACGACTCGCAGGTGGAAGATTAAGATGTAAAAAGGATATAGATAAACACGGAATTTTCTTTGTATACTTTTAAGCGGCAAACAAGATCTCGGAAATTTTAAAGTCATTATAATATGAGTAATATTACTTTCGGTTTGAATTGAAAAATAGTGGTTGATACACATATTGCGAATCTCATTATTTTGTTTTTATTTTTGATTAATGAAGTGTATCCAAAACGTGGTGGAATTTATGTTTGTTAATGAAAAATCAAAAAGAAGAAAATTGGAAAATGTATAATAATGAAACAATGAGACAAAGGTTGTTCAGTGAGTACAAAAAATATTAATAATGATTCACTGTCGTAATTATCATTCGCGTTAGAAATTTTAGAATTTTTACATGCGCAGTTGATTTTTTTTTTTTTTCATTTTCAACATCAGGTTTTTCCAATTATTTCCGTCTGACCATCATTTGTTGTTAAGTTAATTTTAATAAAGTTCATCGACCAATGCATAATGACTCCGAATTTAAAAATACCAAACGAATTATCGATTTTGCAACGAAAGATTCATGTATTTCGATCCTTATTTATGAGTAAAAAAATACCGAAAAAATGGTATCAAATGAACTTGTACATGATTTTCTAATGTCAGTTGGAAAAATGATATAGACTTTGTGTAAACGAAAAAAAAGTTGTAGTTTTTGTGAAAATTAAAATTTTTCTTCTTCGTTGACAGCGATTAACAAGTCGTATAACGCGATCTCCCGGGCACTTTACCCGCATAGTTGTGTGAATTTCTCAATAGTCTGGAAGTGATTTTGAGCCCGCTGATAATTTTATGCGACGCTCGCGCTAACGAACAAGCGAGACTAAAGTGGCACACATTTCAATTTGCCGGCAAACAATGCGGCAAAGCGTTCCAACTAAGTTTAACGAATTCTTTGACATTTGAAAAGAGCGCGATTTCTTTATAAACGATATTTAATTATTATTAGTTGAAAATTTATACCGAAAATGAGTCTAATTTTGAGATATATCATTTTTCATCAGAATGTACTAACTTCAAGATCTTGTCTAATTATTTATCACGTGGCAAAAGTGAATTGCTTTTTTATTCAGTAAAAAAAATTTTTTTTTCCAAATGTATATAACGACGAAGTGAAAATCGAGCACAAAAGCGAACGTGCAAGCTATTTGAAAAGTCCACTTAAAAAGTTCGCATAAAGGTAAACAGGCTGAAATGAGTTTTCATATAAGAGAGTGTCACTTTGATATTCAGAAACCACATGTCAGTTATTAATTGCATGCTGAAATCAGACTCGATGAAGGGTTTTCTTTTACATTGTAACGATGATTAATGAATTACAAATTTGCAACTTTCCAAGTGTATTTTGCGTCGCACAATGTTTGACTGTGAAAAAAAACTTTTTTCTCGTTCATTTGAATTTAAGAATTTACAAATTGTCATGTCGAATTGGAAACAATTAATGGGTTGAAACAAATGAGTAATGACGTTTCAAAAATGTTAAGAATGTTAATTATTTCATGATATCAGAACATCATTGAATAAACCAACATTGAAAACCACATACCCCTAGTTAAAAAGATTATATATTGTCCATATATTATCAATAGATTGACAATATATTATTTTTCATAAAATCATATATTGACAATATATGAACAATATATTGACGTTACATTGTCAGTATATTGGCAATATATGCGAATATATTGATAATATATTGACCATATATTTTTAATATTTTTCATATATGGACTGTATATTGGCAATATATTAGCAATTTTCTAAAAAAAATCAATATATTGTTCATATATTGTCAATACATTGAAAATACATTGGCAATATATGTTTTATATATGGACAATATATGATCCTTTTCACTATAGGGACAATTCAATCAAAAACAATTGTATAGTTTATTTGGGTTTTGGTTCATTTTTTTTCTAACTGATTCTGGAATTTGAAATAAAAATGAAAGTTGAATATTATTTTTTATTTCAGCACTGTGCTAGCGTGGCCGGCGGTGGCGGCGCGGGCGGAGGCGGGGGTGGCAGCGGCAGCAGCAGCGCTGGCGAACGGTTGAGTCTACATCTGCGTCCCTGCGGCGGCGGTAGCGTCGTCAGTGGCATCATCGGAAGTGACTCGGATATTTCCGATTACCCGCCAAGCGCTGCGGCAGCGCGTAGCAGGGACGTGGCGGCGGCGGCGGCGCTGCACGCAGCTAGAACGCTGTTTGGTGCGGGGTGGGCAGTCATTGCTCACCACCCCCCGAGACGGCCCTCTGGAAGATGCCTCACAAAGGTTAGTTAAAAAAATTCTCAATCTCTTCCTCTTATACTATTTTTTCAAATTTTTAATCGTCACCTCTCTCAATCATATTTTAAAATTTTAGATCAAATTTCTTTTAAATTGGAGTTTCATACTTCAATTACCAAATTTCAATTTTCAAAATATAATTTTTTAATACAGTTCTTTGTCCAAATAATGAAAATTTGTAACAGAAATAAAAAGAACATTATACCTTTGAAGAGTGAATGGACAAAAGCAAAGAATATTTATGCGAATAATCTGCCGGTGTTCTGTTGATCTAAATGCAAAATTGTGAAAAAAATAAAGTTTTTCTTACAGCCGAAAAGCTCGTTTCTTAGCAGTAACAGTTAATGAATAAAAGATAAAGCTGTTTGGATATATACATGGTATATACACTATAGGTAATCAAAAATAGTGAGGGATAAAAAGTATATCCACAAAGCTTTTGCGAAAGGGGCTAAGACGGTCGGTATATAAGTAGCAACATAAATAGATTCTGTGTATATGAGTTTACGTTGGAGTTGGGGGGGCTTGCGGTTAGCCCAAGTTAACCCTACGCTTTTGCTTGGCTTCTGTCGGGCCAACAGCCCCTTACAGTAGCGTAACCTAAGGGTTGCACCTTGTCGCCCCGCCTGTTACAAAGATCAGCTTATTTTGCCGACCCCTCGCGCAAAACTACACGCTTGTACATCTTTCTTTCTCTTTCTTTTCCTTTGCTTATTCGACCCTGTCTTATGACTCCGTTTATCACACCTATGTTCAATATATTCACGGGCTTCCTTGTCACAGTCATTAAAAATTGATCAGACCCTTGTAATTGGTGTTCTGTTAGGGTCAAAAGTCAACAAAAAGTAACGAAAACTCAATTACCATCCCCAGAAAAATATAACTTGGTGATTATCAAGTATTAAAACAAAAATTTAAATGAACATTATAAATGGATATGTTATATCCATTTTGCAAGCTGAAAATTCTAAAAGTTCCATCATACAAAGATTGAAAACATTTTTTGATAATTTTAATAATTTTAAAGTGATAAAATTTTGATTGAAGACAGATTGTAAATTCAAGCACTTTGGAGGATGATGAAAACGTAATTTTTTTCAAATGAAACTAATCTGTAAGCCAAAGGCAGAGGGCAACATTAATGTATCCATTGTATCAACAATTTTACAGCATCTCAGAGCTTATTTCGAGTACGATCAAGTTTCATTGAATAAATGTGGGTTGCAAGTGCTGAAAGCATCGGCTCCCCTCTCGAACATGAGCCTATTTGGACAATGGGGCCCAAAGCATCCTGGCACGAGCCCCCCCTGGCTCGTAACAATCCCAAATCAAGCGTTTACCGCGAGGGGCGGCCTATTTTACGCTTCGAGCAGATTTGTTAATAGTTGGAGCGCAAAGAACCGTGCCGAAAAGTACAAGTAGGAACAAGTCACCTAAGAGGAAACGACTCAAAAGGAAAACGAGCGCCGTTACCTGAGGCCGAATTCACGAGAAAAGGGTGGCTGGGGTAATGATAGGTATCGTGAGAAGAGGGTGTCAGTCGCTTTCAAAGACTTTATTCAAAGGATGCTTATTGCGGATTATAGCCTCGGCATATGTTCCAAAATAAATTGTCACTTGGAATTATTATCAACACTCCATATATAATATACTTACCACATAACATATATATTACATTTCATATATGAATTTGAAAGAATATAATATACATATTATATATTGCTCCTTTTTTGTATAATTTAAATTTCATCATTTGTCAAAGTTATTTTTTTTAATTCAATTAATTATTTATTTATTTAATTTGATTAGATTTAATTTTATATACAAAATTAGATACGTTCTCGAGCATGTTTCTCTGAAAGTAACGAGATCATTTCGCTTCAAACGCGGCAACAGTTAGCGAGGAAGTTTATAATTGAAATGATTTTTCACTTACGTCAAAGAAAGTGTGTGCAATTTAATTGAGTGTGCCGACGTTCTTGTTTAATTTTGTTATTCGAAGGTAGAGTGTACACTTCACCTTCTGTAAATGGAGAAAATAATGATCGGGGGAAAAAAAATCTCCCCCTCCCCACTTTTAATGGGAGAAACAAAATTGAGGTGTCTGTGCTCATTCGCATACCAGAAACATTTTTTCAATTGTTTGTTCTGTGTTTAAATTCTTTGAAGCCACTGATTTCGAAAAATAATTTCAACATGATTTCGAAATGAGAAGAGAGAAAAAAAAAAGTATTTGATCATGGTTGGAGCATTATGTCTCGATTTGTATCCATTATTAATGCGAAAAATGACAAAAAGAGAAGAGAGTTCCTTTGACGCTCGGCTGATGCCACTTCATCATTTTGCTCTTTGACGCGATAATGAATAGTCGTGCACGTAACATGAAACACACCTTGATTCGCATTCAAGCGCGCGCCGCCAACACTATCGGTAATGATTTCAACATTTTAGCGCGCACACCGCGGTTCAACTCATTAGAGAATATTCCGTCATCTTTGAAGTTGATCTCTCTTATATAAGTGAAACTCACCGGAAGCACGCGGCTCTTCAGCTATTTGCCTAGAAATATCCTCGGGGCGGAAGTCTTAGCTGAGACTATATAATACAGATGCAATACAGTAATGCGATAATTACGCTTGAAATGCTCGACTGTAAATAAGTTTTACCGGCAAACAGTATGATGATGGTGCAACGGCAAAACTGAATTTACAAACCTGCTCTCTTCTCATTGAGAAATCAATTTTTTCAACAATCATTCAAAAAGTTGTTTTGTTTCTTTGTACCAAATTCTTACTTTTTCTTTTATTTTTGAAATTTATTTGTTACTGTCAAAAATGTAAAACAATTTCATGTTGAGAAAACAAATTATTTTTGCATTACTTATTCATCAATATCTGTACTTATTTATGTATTAAAACTACAAGTTTTTGAAGCAATAAAGAAAAGTCGACCAAAACAGTTTTATTGAAACGATATATTAGATTAGGTTTATATGAAAACGGGATTCTGTGTTGGCTTCGTTTTGTATGAAAAGAAAAATTTGCTAGCCTAAATAAATATAATTCTTCTAATATATTCTTAATATATAATATTAAAAATAAGTAAGATTATTAATGAATTTTTTTTATTTTGAATGTATCATAAGCACAATTTTTTTATAAGAAACTATTTAATTATTATTAGTTCTGAATTTTATCAAAAATTTTTATAGTTTAAAAAAATTGAAATTGGTTTTTACGAAATGTTTAATAAATGTTTAATAAATAACAAAACTTTGTTATACATTTCTCAACATATCTCAAGATACACGGTGCATCGAATAGAAACAATGTTTCGATTCTTTCTGCAATAGTTAAAATGAGAGTGACAAGCTGGCAAAAATTAGACTTCGTTATAATGACTTTAATAAGTTTAAATAAGTTCTTACTTTATTATATTAAGTTTTTCTATAATTATACTTTGTGACAAGGCTGTTGTTAAATGTGAAAAGTTTCAGTTATGTTTTATGTTATATTTAAAAAAAAATGTTTTTCTGAACTGAAATCTATACTTTTGAATAAATTCAAACGTAATAATTAAATCTGTAGTACCTAATATATTATTTTATTTATTTTTATTATTTTATAATCGTTTGTGCTGTGAACACATTCATGACGATTGTTAAAAAAATTGTTCCAATAGTTTTTACGACTGTGTAAAAACAGTTACCACAAAGAAATTTTTTTCTGAGGTAAGAATCGTGCAAAACATTGAATAAAAATTTTGTTTATTATAAAATTTAAAGTTTTTGTCATACAGTATATAACAACGACTAAAAATATAGTTTTTATATAAAATAAATATATTCAAAAAGATCTTACATAACCCTAGTAATTAATAATTCGATAAAGTCCAAAATAATGAATAATACAATTGGAAAAAAAGGAGTTATGAGAATTACAAATAATCTGATGTTCTGAAAAATCTGACATTTTTCACATGTAATTCGAGGCAACTTTAATTATAATTTCAAATTATTGATAATACAATCATCCATTCGAAAATTGTAAAAGCGTTTTTGCTGTGTCGCGTACCAAATTTTAATTAAAAACTGTGGATGTGGGGATAAAATTAAACTGTCGTATTTCTTGTTCTGGGCAGAATAAGTTGTTGGTTGGGCCGGATGTAGTTGGCGAGAGTGTCATTGGGTGGAGTTCAGAGGTTGTTTGGCGAGAGGTTCAAACGTGAACGCGCGGAGGGGTTGGCTGGATGGTAAGGGTTGCTAGACGCGAGGACGGCGAAACAAGCGAGAAACGCATTGTCGCCCTCTTGCTCAGACCTCTCTTTCTCTCTTGACGATAGAATTTAATCTGTGTCCCGTTTTACGCTCAGCCAAGTGGAACCTTTTTGCCTCACTTTGCAGCACGATTTGCTTCAACCGGTCGTCGCGTCGATTAACGCGAAATTATAAATAAAGAGTGTGCACACAAGGTGACGCACTCGAGCGATTCTCACATGTACCGCGCGCGATAGCCTCGAACCAAACGCTCGCAACCTCAAAATGCGCCGTCCTTTTTCCAACGATATAGGAAAATTCCGCACGTTCTTCGCTCCATTCGCACACAGATTATTTTCCCTTTTTACAGTCGACGACTTTTCACTTCTCTTATTTGAAATTGAAAAACAAAAAATAAATGCAAAAAAAGACGTTTTTTTTGTGCACGGTCCTCTCATATTTTGAAGGCTCGAAAACATTGAGAGAATGAACAATTTTAGACTCAAAAAAATTGGATGATTTTTGGATGACCTTTGGAGCGGCGCTTTACGGCTTTCAGCGGTCGTGCATTTATCATTTGACGAGAGGATGGCGCGGCTGACACAATCTAGGCGTATCTCGGCGCACACATCCCGGCGAGAGAGAAAAGAGATTACTACAAAATCGAGTTCCTCATTAATGCGAATGCACGATTAATATTCATCTCGCGACTCATTTGAGAGTAAGAAATCTGTGACGCGCGGAGCTCTCGCTTTGATCTCGACGGAAATTGAATCCTTTCAAGGATTTATTTCACTCGCTAACCAACTACCAGCAACATGACGTTTTATTTAATTTTTCGATCGGTTTATTTTCGTCTTTATCAGTGCAGCGAATCGATTCGCCTTTGGGATCGCGCGCCGCGGATTAAATCTTTTTTATTCCCCGTCGCGGTTCGTTTTTCTTTTTAATTTTCAACCTTCCATGAATAATTTTATGTTTTGATCTTCGCTGAGCTTTAATCGCGACTTGGCTGCACCGTTTGTGTCTTGAAGCAACATAAGAAATACAATTCTTTCCAAAACAATATCGACATTCATCCGATGTTTGTTCAACCAATTTTGTTAACCTTCGTTTAACAGTTTCAATTAGATTTTAATTTACTCTCAAAAGATGTCTAATCTCAGTGCCCATATTTGGAAAATACAATGGGATCATTAGTAATTCTTGTTGACGTCATTACACGATCATTATTATGATTAGATTTGACACACTCAATGAACATCATTTCAACCCTGCGGGCTTATTATGCTTGTAATCGAACTTATATCTGTTTGACTTGGAGCGAAATCATCCAGATGTTTCAAAATAAATTTTTCATACTTTCAAAGATCATATAATTTCAACTAAAAAATCATTGTCACAGTCTGAAAATTCTGAAAATGTCCTGCCGGCAAAAGGAAATTAAACCTTCAGGTTGGTTCGATGAATCAAACTGCGAAAAACACAATTTTTCACTCACAAAAAAAGTTAATAGAAAACAATTCAGCTCTGTTTTAATCAATTTTAGATTCAAAACATACGACTGCATTCTGCAGTGTAAATTTTAGTTACGAAATGATGACGATACTCAAATTTCTCATGAAAACAAAAGAACATTGTCACAAGATTCGATATCAAATTTAACTTTATAATATTGTACAAATGAAAGTACATCGACATATATATTTGAGATGGTATTTACATTGGACCGATGCAACTAGTTTTGATACCAATATATTCACGTTCGTGTGTGTTTGTACAACAAATTTAATCACAAATGTTGTACTTTGATTTGCAGAGGAAGACTTGATACATGGGGGTGGTGGCATCGGTGGAGGTTCCATGGTTGGACAAAACGCAATATTTGGATGTTCGGCTGCGGGGCACAGCGGAGTCAACCAACTGGGTGGTGTTTACGTCAATGGCAGGCCACTGCCCGATTCCACGCGGCAAAAAATCGTCGAATTAGCCCACAGCGGTGCCAGGCCCTGTGACATCTCGCGAATCCTTCAAGTCAGCAATGGTTGTGTCTCTAAAATCCTTGGAAGGTGCGAATTATGATTTCATTTTGTCAAATATCTCAAATGAAAATCCATATATATGATACCATTTATATCTCATATGCCCCTATTCAAGTCATATATATGATTCCAATGATTGATTATTGTTACTTGTTACTATTTGTTTACATGTTTTTCTATTATATTTGTTATTATTTATATTTTTTTTATTTTATAAATATATATATATTATATATGCTTCATATACAAACTATTTTTGATTCATGAACTGTGATGCATGAATGTATTCAATAATTCATCGATATGCATTTTGAGAAAATATGAACGTACCATATGTGTTGAATGAATGGGACATATATGAACCATTTTTTACACGCAGAAAAAAACATATTATATGATTTATCAAACTTATCAATAAAATATAACTATAACTTATTGTAGTCTAGACATATAAGTAGCTTTTGACAAATTTAAATATAATTTTCTAATCATTTCTACTACATGATGTAAATTTTACTGTAATTATAATAAAAAATCTAATAAGTTTAAAGGTTAATTTACAAGATGTGTAAGATATATCTGGGTTACAATATGTTATAGTAATTTTTATAACATGTTTTTTTCTCCGTGCATCTAGAATATTAGAATTCTCACTTTGACTATTTGTCTTGGAAATTTGTTTGAACTACGTACTTGGATTGGATTTATGAAAAAACATTGAGATTCATATAATTGTTGATTTATTTTGCAGATACTATGAAACAGGCTCGATAAAGCCACGAGCAATCGGCGGGAGTAAACCTCGGGTGGCTACGACGCCGGTAGTGAACAAAATAGCCGATTACAAAAGGGAGTGTCCGTCTATTTTCGCGTGGGAAATCCGAGACCGGCTGCTGCAGGAGGGGGTGTGCAACAACGACAACATCCCAAGTGTAAGTAGCAATCGGACGAACCGAGGAGAAGAAGACAAAAAAGGAGAGACTCGGCGAGGAAAAGCAAACATGACAAATAGCGATACATAAAATTGATTTCAGAGTATCTTTAAGTACAGGCCGGTGTATCGAGATTAGTGTTTGCCGGGCTCTTTATTCGTCGGGGTCGATGCTCACCCGTCGGATCCGGCCACTCGACCCTAATCAAAGTCTCGTCAATAAGATTGCCTGGGTGGAGTAATCGGTCCATTACTTGGAATCGACGTTGTCCTCCCCCGGCGGACATCTACCCCACAAACAATCCAACGACATCTTCAGATCCAACTTCCTCTCGTTGACCCTCGTATCGTGGCTGTTTTATGAGCTTGTCTAGTCGGTCCAGAGTTGTCACTTCGCAGTATCCAGCGCTTGAATCAATCTGCCTAAAACCGATCGCAACCAGTTGCAAAAGAAACAGATAAGACGACACCGCGATTAATCACCCGTGGATATCGCAGCTTTTGCAGAAAGCTGATCCGACTTGAGAAACTCCACCGGGGGCGATGATATAGGTGTCCAGCGAGGATAAATCTTAGGATATCTTTCCAGGACACATATTGATTTCAATCGGGCCACGCCAGATTGCCAAACACCTTACTGGTTAATTAGGCTCTGCTCTTTTTCCTCATCAAAAAAAAAAATTATTGTTATTTTTATTTATTATTTTTTTTTTTCAGAAAAATTATAGAAAAATAACAACAAATGATCAATCTTAGTTTAGTTACATCACAGACAATCGCAATCTATCAAGCAAAATTAATCATCAGTCTTGAGCGGCGATCGATCAAAGGCGAATCCCGCGTTTTGGCGTCCAGTCGTTGAACCCTTCCGGGATCATGCAGAGGACAATCTACATTACAACACTGGACTAATTTAGACGTTGGGTTTTGCCTTTTGGATGGATTTCTTTGATGCGAAGTGAGTCGTTGGCATAGTGGTGTCGTTACAGCCAGGCTCTAATCGTGGGAGGAGGCTGTGGATGGGAGCGCGCAGAATCGTCCTGAATGGGATCAGTTAAGCGTGTTGTGCAATTATTCGTGTCCGGTCGCGCGTGTAATGGTCTGCATCGACGCTGCGGCTGTTGTGTGGCGACCAGTCCGCTCTGAGTAGAAATACCAGCCAGAGCAGACTGCGCTATCCCCCAGATCGAATCGGGACCTGTTCGAATCATCCCCTTGTGCAGCCGAAAAAAAAACCAGATGTGCCCCCGTTTTAATTTCGGAATTAGCCAGACTATAGGGATGCAAACAGTCGATAGCGATCGTTCGACTGGAATCATCGGCAGATGGCCTACCTGCAATCGATATTTCCGCCAGATCCTCGGTGACGATTAGAACAAGATCCCAGTGGAACATCCACGTCTTGTTTGAAAATTCAGAGGCATGCATAATAAGTGTGACTGCCAACGGGGGATCTGTTATTTGTGATGAACGTTGAGAGCTCGTTAGAAGTTTTCAAGTTAGCCACTGGTTATTGCGCCAAGATGAAGAAAACCAGGCGCACTTGCGTGGCGAGAGGTGGGGCTGCTTGAGCGCGAGTGCGGAGCGTTTTATGTGTAATAATAATTGGATGGCGGTATCCTTTCATCCGGCTTCCCCTGAAAAGTCCCACGGGAGCCTCGTCGATAACAGTCATTGTAGTGACAAGTGGAAACCCGTGCCAAAGCCCTTTTCCTCCTTTCTTCTCTTCTTTTCGCAAAGTGGCCTCTCATCGTTTGCCTTCTTCAGAGTTCGTTACCATGGTTCTCAGTACAACCTCAAATACAAACGGTTTACATTTTATTATTCTTCTAATGATTTTCACTAATCCTAATCCTATATAGTTTGGTCGCAATTGGTATCGCTAAAATGTCATCTATTTTTGTATTGTTTTATATTTAAAAAAAATTTCTTGAAGAAGTTTTTATGGCGTTGTTAGTCATTTTTGTTTGAATATCAAAGAAAACATATTTCTCTAGATTCTTAATTTAGAGAAAGAAAAATTTGTTTCAAATTTTTTTTTAACAAATCTTTTCCTTGTATACAAATATTAATTTTTCAATGTAAATTATATTCATTGTGTTCTCTAGTTTTTAACGTAGGTAATTTACTCAAATTGTCTTTTCAAAGTAATTTGAATAAACAAGTTATTACAGTGTAGTAAAAATGTAACATTTACTCAAAGGTTTGATTGGGTGGTCTGAATTTTAACTTGAAAAATTCTCAACCAAAGCTGTACCCAAAATCTCAAATGGAACTGATGAATAAGTAAAAGCATGTTGAAAAAATAAAAAAAAAAAATAATTGATAATCATTGAGAGATATACATTTTAAACGAACGACATCTTAAACATTAGCGAAGCTTTAAACGTGAGTTAAGAAACAGGTTTGTTTGTGTCGAGCGGCGGCACTTTGGTTCGTGAAAAGAGATTGCGCCGGACCGTTGACTTTGACGAGGCACCGTCCTTTTGGTTTCAGGTGTCATCGATCAACAGGGTACTCAGGAACTTGGCGTCGCAGAAGGAGCAACAGGCGGCGGCGGTGCAGGCTCACCAGGGCGCGGAAAGTGTTTATGACAAGCTGAGAATGTTCAACGGACAGGCCGCGGGCTGGCCACCCGCATGGTATTCGACGCCGCCTTCGCATCATCCCTTGGCTTCTGGCATTCCGACGGCCACGACCCCGGGGTCCGGCCAGTCCCTTTTGCCCAGCAGCCAGTTGCACAGTCGTGACGACTCGCTCCTCAAAAGACCCGGTAAGAGTTGTGTTTTATCTTACGCTAATGGATCCTCCCCTTTTATCCTCGGTCCTTTATTTTCACCGGCGAAACTGGCTGAGCTTCTTTTTCGCTCGCCATTTCTCTCTTTGTCCAGAATTTCGTTCCCCCTTTGAGGACCTTATATCAAACGCCTTAAACCTCTCGGGACGAGTAATTTTTTTTTTTTTTTTTTTTTTTTCAACGGGGTGTGAATTGCATTCTTGTTCGAGCGAGATTTTCGTGCCTTCCCATTGGCACGCCTTTTGCGACCTATGGCACGTACGAGTCATAGGCACATGTGCCGCGATAGCTACAACACACACGGAGATACCTGCGCGTTCGTCAAATCGCATCCACCTAATAGGATTAACGAAATCATCCGAGCGACTGAGATTGCGGCACAGATTGGCTCGCAGATCGTTCCACTGCAGATGCGCCGGCAAGCAGATTATGGATTGGTCCGTGCCCACGAAAAGTCGGGATCAATGCCGCCGACGTCACGTTGCCCATTTGTTCCTTCTTTCTTCGCTCCACGAAAAGCCTTCGGTGATTATAATTTTTGTTTTTGCGTCCTCCTCCCCCCCCCTCTCCCGGTTGGAACAACGAAATTGTTCCGATCGTAGCGGAACTTAATTGTTTCCCGTCCGAAAAGTTTAATTGAAGCGCGGATTTGATTTGGCAAAAGTGTATATCTTAAAAGTGTATCTTGGAAGTTGGCTCGGGTTCCCTTTTGAATACCGCGAGAAGAGATGAATCTATACGCGTTTTTCAGCCCCTTCGTTTCCTTTCATTCGCAGTTTCCTTTTTCAGCGCGCCGAGTTAAGTTGAAATCGGGAGGGTAAGGAAGCGAGAAAGCGAGCAGCTGACGGACGGTCAGAAAAATGTGAAACGGGGAGAGAAAAGCAGCGACGGCCTCGGAAGCGAGGGTTCGGTGCGCGGAGGCGGAAAATAATCGCGGCGTCGGGGGATGACAGACGTACTCGTACCGGCGCGTGTACAGTGTGGCACAATAATACCGACGATTCGCCTACCCCCTAATAGACGATTTAATAAATTGATCATTATCTCGAGCTCTCTTTTTCGGCTTTCGACATCTGGATGATGTAAATTTGCACACGTGGAGATGAGATTTCTTTTTTTTTTTTTTTTTTTTTTTTTGTTCAGCGCAACTTCTGTTTTCTGTGTGGCTATACTAAAGAGCACAATTTTTGTCTGAATTCTTTCACAGATGCTGGGGCGCTTTTATCTCACCAGCAGGAGACCACTTCGGACGGCAACTCCGAGCACAATTCCTCGGGCGATGAGGATTCTCAAGTTCGAATGCGACTCAAGCGAAAGCTTCAGCGCAATCGAACGTCTTTTTCCAATGAGCAGGTCGATAACCTCGAAAAAGGTAAGTCCGAAATCCTGACAAAGTTTTGTTCGTAGATATATAAATGAAGATGTATGCGCGCGAGGATTCGATTTTTTTCTTTCTTTTTTTCTTGCTGTTTATTTATAGATATAGTTTTTTCATGTTTCTTGGTTCACAGACTGTGAAATTGTTGAGTTTTAAATTAAAAAAATAATAATAATAATGAAAAAATCATAATAATGGAATAAGATAGTATAGACAATGAAACAAAAAAATCAAGAGCTATAGAAATGTTGTATTTTTAAGTTTGTAATTTCTTTTTTGTGAAAAAAATGTAGAAGTAGTACGGATCAATGTGAGAGATGAAATTAAATTGAAAATTTTGTCTTCTCATCAAACTGAATATTTCAATATTTTTCAGTGAAATGATTATTTAATAACTCTATATTCAAGATGGCATATCTTTAAATAAAAAATTAATAGATATTGTAATTCAAGAAATAATTATATTGACTCATATATCAAAAATTTCATTTCATATGCATTAATTATCAATAATAGTTCATCACTTTTTTAAAATAGATTACATCTTATCGTCAGAAATATAACAATTATTTTTCTATGAAAATCACAATGAAATGTTTTGAAAACAAAACATTTTTAATTTCCTGACTTTGATTTTAAAATATATGGCAATTTCAAAAAAAAAAAAAAAGAAAAAAAGAAAATGCCAGTTGAAAAACCACATAATATTTTTTTACTTTTCTATATAGTCTTTTACTTTACAAAGTCTGATATTATTGTTTGTGCTAAAGTTTATGTGAAAATGATATTGAGTCAATAGCACAATAAAATTTTGAAACATACAAGTCAATGATATCTTTTTCGTCTCAAAACTAAAACAATAAATTTCAACTTCACACTGACCCTTATACTATTTCAACAAAACAGTTGCATTGAACCGAAAATAATGAGCCTTCTTTGGTCCTCATGGTCCTTTTTTTTAGAATTCGAACGGACGCACTATCCGGACGTGTTTGCACGGGAGCGTCTTGCCGACAAGATTGGATTGCCTGAGGCACGTATCCAGGTAAGTGTGAATGTGAAAGCGTGATTGCCGTGTGTCGCTGCCTCCTCTAGCGTTCTCCACCTTTTCCTCACACTCGTACCCTTCTTTCTGCTCCGCCTCTTGTTTCTCGCTCTCATCCGGATCTTATTCGCGGGGGAAATTATATTTCTTAATTTGGCTGCTCTGCTGCAACTGATACGTGCAAATGCGAACCGGGCTAAATAGCCCGTGAGCATCAGACTAATAGTCCGCAAGCAGTTACAAGTTCCGCAAGATTAGAGGATTACAGTTTTCTGGGGCATGTGCAAAACAGAACAATCGTCGGAGGAAAAACGAACACACCGGCATTCAAAATTACCCCGTGCCTTGTAAACGCGCTTGTTTACAGCGCCGTCTGAATTATTTATCTCCGAAGACGTGAGCTCACGTGAATGGAACAGACATCTTGAATCATTTAGTTCCTCTCGTTCGGGTCATCAGGCTGCTTGTTCTTTTTGTCTTCCACCCTAATTCCTTGATCTACTCTGATGACTCTTCAAATGCCAATCTCAACTCAATTATGTCGACTTTGTTTTCCGTTCAAACTTTCTTTCGACAATTTCAATTCAAGAGCCATCTCCCGAACCAGCATCTGCGTTTGAGATTTCCATGCTGATTTTGTTTCCCATAGTTTCGTAATCAAATTTAGGATCAGAGGGTAAGTTTTATTTTGGCGGTTCAGAGACACCTCTTGGACATGCGATTGGTGGACAGGCCGCCATCGCGAGCCATCCATCACTGTCCCCACCCAGAGACGAACATTAAGCCAGATGCAGACTCTCGCGAAAAGACAGGGTTGTTATCGAGTCATCATTTGCGACTGGTGAGAGAGAGGGGGGATGAGCGAGAGAGATAAAAAAAGAAGAAAACGTTGGGCTGAACGCGTACAAGCTAATATGTACGTGGCGTTGTTGGACATTGTTTGACCATAGGTAGAGAGTAGCGTGCATGACCCGGAAGGGTAGCGAAGTGGCCGCGGAGGGAAAGCCATGGGGCAACGCGCGAGAGTTGGGCTCGGGTGCGCAGCATTATGTGGACGTACAAACAGTGCAAGACCATGTTGACGCATGTTTTCAAGCCTCGTTGGCTGGTATTGATCTTGCTAAGTGCAGGAAACTGGCAGCGCAAGCGAGACCGACGGAAAATGTGCGTCCATGTGTGCGTGGAGCTGTATGGGTGCCCCATACTTGGGCACCGAGACCGGACGGAGGGGCGCGCAGGAAAATCGGTGGTCGCCGCTGAGAGTGGGACGGCACAATGCGCCGTCCGTTTGTGTATATGCGCTACAGTCTATATCGCGACGCTAAAGCGCGATATAGCCTCGGCTCCGACTTGGCTCAGCCGCGTGAGGCATCGAGTAAGGCCTAAGAGGGGACCAGGGGGGAATTCAGCACGTAGCCATGGCAACGACGCGTCCGCCGGGAGCTTGCCCTCTGATTGGCCGCTTCTGCTTTTCTACCTATACACCTACTTGCTCATTCTCTTCGTCACGGCTCCCCGATTATCATCTCGTATCTCGCACGCAATGGCCGAATCTGAACGATCCAAGGACCCTCCAAAAAAACTGCCGAAAGATTTTACTCCAACCCCTCCCCTCTGCTGCCCACCTCTCTCTCTCTTTCTCTGTCTCTCAATTCGTTTATTCGATTGTACTTCTTTTAACTTCCCATCACAATTTTTTGTTATTATTTATTATAAAAACCGCTGTTAAACTTTTATTTACAAGTAGTTGGCAAGTTTCTAGTGGAATGCTTTTGATACGGTCAGACAATTGCAATTTTCACTTAAATGAAAATTCTCAAGTTCAGAGTCTTGCGGAAAGTAGCGAGTTTGCACTAATTTGAGTTTAGAGGATGGGAAAATTTTTCGAGGAGTTTTGTAAAAGGGTGGTATAAAAAATTGAACAGTTGCATAAGCGTTAGATGTTGTTTGTTTATTTGCCAGCAAGTCGCGGATCTTTAACGAGGGCCACTTGGAGTTGTGTACAAAACGACGCCGGCAAACTGCTAGCGCACACAATGTCTTATTGGCTGGGCACACAGACCGCGCGATTCGTCGAATAACACGTTTGTCCACGTAATAACCGTCGAAAATAACGGTCAACGCAAACAGCCGCGATACATCATTCGCACTGTCGCAGAACGGTCTTATCCGCCTCGATCTTGTCGCAATTAATCAAACGCGACCAGGACCGATCCATCTTGGTTAATGTTCTCTAAAAGCATCTCTCAGTTCTTACAACCTCGATTTTGATCTTTCGCACGCGCGTTTTCCAATTAACGTTACTTTTTTTTTTTCGTTTGTTTGTTGGCGCATTTTTTAGTTCCTTTTATTTCCCTCGGCCTTTATTTGCCGCGACAATTTGTACACGCGTACGGCAAAACAACAGCGGCGTCCAACACGTGACGGGGTGGGCACACGATTTAGACCAAAAGGTCTGGCTGATCGATATCAGCGTACAACAATTTAAACGTGGTTATCTGATGTTCTTCACGCGGGTCATTCGTCATGATTCAATGCTTCTTTTGTTTTCAGTTTAGAATCGTGTTTCAGATCGTGGTATACAAATTTTTGCAGTGGCATGAAAAAAAAAAAACAATGAAAAGGGAGAATGAACGAACATAATTATGAGATTAAATGTAACAATGAAAATTGGCGTTTTGAAAGTTTTGGTGTTATGAGAGAAATTTGTTTGTTTTTTTATTTTGGTTGTTACGAAAGATCATGCTAAATGAGGATAAAGTTAATGAAAGCTGCATAAAAGAGTAGAACTGAAAAAAAGGGGGCATAGGAAAGGAAAAACTAAGCGGTCACAAAATAGCAAATGTGTTGGAAGGAAAAAGGGAAACGGAGCAGGAATAACTCAATTTCTCGTTTGACAACAGCTCGCAGTCGCAATTAACAAACCGAGAGAGTGAAACAAGTTTTTCACATCGAGGGAAAATGTTGCCAGAGGTGGGACGGTGTGTGCACATCCAAGTGCGCGCGAGACGAGACAAGAAAGTGAGAGGGGGCTGTGTGAATGAGAGAGCGAGAGAGAGAGAAAGAGTGCGAGTCGTGTTGGGAGAGAGCGACACCCCCGTGGTGACCAAAGTTGTTGTTGCGTAATTCCAGGTATGGTTCAGTAACCGCAGAGCAAAGTGGAGACGGGAAGAGAAATTGCGAAATCAAAGAAGGGCCGCCGTGGACTCGGTGGTTGGAGGCGCGAGCGGGGGTGCCAGCGGTGCTACGGCGCCACCTGCTGCAACTCCTACTACGCCCAGGTTACCACTCAATGCCGGATTCAATGCCATGTACACCTCTATACCACAACCCATTGCCACAATGCCGGACACTTATAGGTGAGATACTTTTTTCTTCAACTTCATTTCTTCTTTCTTTTTTTTTTTTTTTTTTT
>JAAMPD010001545.1:0-23145 GCA_025266255.1 Trissolcus basalis | reverse complement strand
AAAATTTCAATATTATTACTTGCACTAGGAAACAAAATCACTTATCAACTTATTTTAGTCTTCAAAATATTAGTGTTCTTATAATGGAAAATCCTTAAACGGACAATTACTGGTACATTTACCCTAATTTCTGGACAAAAACCGCATATATACTTATAGATACATATAAAAAACTGTTTATTTGTATTTAATGGACTTTTTCAACAGGGTTATTTTGACAGTTCTCATTCTAAATCACTTTCATTTCAAAGATCACCTGAGGTGATTGATGCGATAGTGGGTACGATTTTGTTAGGTTTCAGATGTGTTCAGAAAAAAATCTGAACCATCTATGTATCTTCATGGCTCAGATTTTTGTCTGAACATAACAAAAACGCACCCAGTGTTTAATACACTTATTTGAATAAAAAGTGACGATACGAATCAGTGAATTGGAATCATATTTAATTTTATACTGAAGATGTAGTTGTTGAGTTTTAGAAGGTATTAAAAATGATTGCGGGTGTAAATTTCGAATGAATAAAAGAAATTGATTACGAAACAGATGAATAATATTGTATTGAATTATATGCAACGATCATATTTCATATTAAAGTAAAAAATCTTCTGATGCTCATTATCATTAATATATTT
Organism: Trissolcus basalis; assembly: GCA_025266255.1. Taxonomy (NCBI): domain Eukaryota; kingdom Metazoa; phylum Arthropoda; class Insecta; order Hymenoptera; family Scelionidae; genus Trissolcus; species Trissolcus basalis. Next base: position 22,512 of record JAAMPD010001545.1, on the reverse strand, counting down.
TTGATTATTTGTATTTGGTTAGATGAGCCGGCAAGGTAAACTTGCCGTCGGTAACTTATCGTCACACAAGAGTTATCATGTGGACTTATCGGCACTGTAAGCATAGTTGCTTTTTAGTTCACGAACGTTCGTTCGCCAGGATGTAACAAAAGTCCACAAAGTCTGAAGGGTCTGAAGCCTGAAGCTGAGCGGCTGAGCCTGCTGAGCCCTCTGTAGCCTGTATCAGCGTCACTAGTGATTGGATCAAAAACAGCGACTGACAAATCTTCACAATGTCGTCAAAAATGAAAATATCCGCAGAATGGAAAAGACGTGTAAGATCAGAGTACGCGAGACTTCGACAGGTGAAGCGATATAAGCGCGCAGACGAGGTCAAAATAGCGTGGAATAAGAACCGCCGACTACTTACAGGTTAGAATTTGTCCCACCTTTTTGACGGAGCTGAAAATCGTGATTTCGCACCTTGCACTTTGTTTTTTCAACTTTCATCACAATAACAGCACATTTTTACATTTTCCCCTAGCTCACTATTTATTTACTTATTTATTTTACTGAAATCACAATTTAGATGCTCGTCTTTCTTCTGTTACAAAAATTGACTTCAAAGAACCAACAAGAATACATTATAATACGAATAATTTTAAAAGCAATAAATGAAGATCGGTGTTTACGAAAAACGCAATAATAAATAATAACAATGATTAAAATATTAAACAAAATATATCTCACAATTTTTTGCAACTAAATAAATTGTTGGGTATATTTTGTTTAACATTTCAATCGTTTGACTTGATTGTTTATTTAGGACCTTATTGCGTTTTCCGTAAACTCAGAACGTCATTTATCGCCTTATCCCTTGATTCAGACTATCTGTCCAAATCACGTAAGAATGACAGTTCGCTTATATGTGTGTAGAACCAATCAGAAAACGCTGAACGTTGTTTACCTATTCTTCTAAAATGTCTAAAAAAAAAAAAAGATTCGAGTCTGTTTGTTATTATGTTATATGTTTAGTTTGCTAACGAAAAAATTAATTTTGACATTAATGTGTTGAAATCTAAGAAAAACATTGTATAATAATTATAATTATAAACATTGTAATAATTCGTTAGCCTGAATCAGGGGTTTAAGTAGATGACAATTATTATTTTGCTTTTAGCTTCATTTCACCAGTGCAAACTAACACAATACCCATAGCTTATATATAGTCAAGCAATAGTTTTTCAGTTGCTCATTAACACTCTTGCTATGATATGTATTATCATTATATACATTTCATTCATGACCAAACTTCTTCATTTGTTATGAATGATCATTTTGTTCAATTATGCCTTATAAAAAAATCACTGAGAGTGAAGTTTGGTTGTTCTTGGCAATAAATTTGTTAGCACATTTCAGTTTTGCTTAAATTTTTTTTCAACAATAAAAAAACTGTTTAAATAAATAATTAAAATTTGATAGATGAGCTGCGGTTCGATGGCAGATCTGCCGACGACGTGGACTCAAAAGGTGCGTCTTATCAAGTCTATGGGTATAGTTATTACCACACATACGGTTAAGTTGAAAAAAAAAAAAACGTGCACAATTGGTTATAGATCGTAACAAAAATAAGTAAAAAAACATCAATCAAGTAACTTTTCAAATTTAGTCAAAATTTATCAATACGATAATAATTCCAATAAAAATGATGTATGGTTTCAATTTAAAATTTTATATAATTAAACAGTTTTGATTGGAGTCATACATGAATTTTTTCTTGGAAACAATTAAAGATATGTTCAAAATCGTTAACTTAAATATTGTTGTTGATTTTGTTTAGAACGTTTAGTTATTGAGCATAAACAATGGGCCGATGGAAAAGCTGTTTGGTTAGCGAAACAAGACGTGCCATCTCACGTCTCTTGTATGAAGAAAGCAGAAGTTACATGCTCTGACGGAGATGTTCAAACTTGTCCTGTTAAAATAATAAACGCTGTCACTCCGATCCCGACAATGTACACCTGGGCGCCGATTCAACAAAATTTCATGGTCGAGGATGAGACTGTTCTGCACAACATCCCTTACATGGGTGACGAAATACTCGACCAAGATGGAACCTTCATCGAAGAACTGATAAAAAATTATGACGGCAAAGTAAATTCGATTTTGATAAGCTAGAAATTGTATTATATCAATTTTACTATAATTTTCTTCGTTCAGATACCATTATAAATCATTTTTCACAATGAAAATATTTTATTTTATAGGTCCATGGAGATAGAGAGTCTGGTTTCATGGACGATGCAATATTTGTGGATCTGGTGAACGGTTTGGTTCAGTACGAAAAAGAAGACAAGGAACAAGCGACGAAAAAAGCCAAGGAGGATGACAAAAATAAAAAGGAAGACGCCGCTGTTAAAGTTGAGACCGATAACAGCGAGGATCAAAAGGACGAAACTCCGTTCCCTTCTATGACCATTTTCAACGTTAGTTGGACTGTCAATTTACAATCGTGTCAATAAACGGTGCTGAGATGAAATATAAAGAAACCTTTGTTTTGTTCATCAGGCGATCTCCAATATGTTTCCGGATAAAGGCAGACCTGAAGAGCTGAAAGAAAAGTATATTGAATTGACGGAAAGATCGGATCCTAATGCACTGCCACCCGAGTGCACACCCAACATAGACGGCGTCAACGCGAAAAGTGTTCCCAGAGAACAAACTATGCACTCATTTCATACGCTCTTCTGTAGACGATGTTTCAAATACGACTGTTTCCTACACAGTAAGTTTTGCCGATTTTTAACGACTTTTTGTTACTTTTAAGATTTTAATGAGTGATCACTGATACAACATTATTTTCTCTACAGGATTGCAAACGTCTCATCCAGGTCCTAATTTACAAAAAAGAAAAGGTCCTGATCTGCGACCCTTTCTTGAACCTTGTGGGAATGAATGTTATATGCACCTGGTACTACTAAAAGTTTATCATTTAGATGTTGAATTAAATTTTGAACAAAATATATCAATTAAATAATTTTCTAGGAGGGAATAAAAGAAAAATTAGCAGCAGCTCAGGCCGCAGATATAAAAGAAGAAGAAAGTGAAGAGAAACGAAATGGGACAAGGAAAACTCGCAAGCAAAATAGTGTGGACTCTGGTAACGAAGCTAGCAGTGAAGACAGTAACGACAGCAACAAGTTTGGTCAAGGGGATGGTTGTCATGGTAAAATTTAATAAATAAAATGATCAAATAGATATCATTTGAATTATCAAAGTTTTCGCATATTTGACATACATTTGAACTTGATCCGTGTTTCAGATTTCAAACAGAACGTGAATCAAGATTCGAAGCCCGAAGAAACTGATGATCAAACGCAACCTGATAACCAAACGCCTTTTTCCTTGATGGGTAACGAGATACGAAACAAAACTAACGAGCCGGCATGGACTGGATCAGAACAGAGTCTGTTTCGGGCGCTGCACAAGGCCTTTCCAAGTAACCCATGTGCACTTGCTCAAATAATGTTAACAAAAACGTGCAAGGAAGTTTATGAATTTGCACAAAAAGAAGCTTCGGACATCCCTGCGATCGAAAGTCTAAAAGACTTTACTCCACCGAGGAAGAAGAAGAAAAAGCACCGTCTTTGGTCCATGCACTGCAGAAAGATTCAACTCAAAAAAGATTCCGGTCGGTATATACATATTAAATTTTCTAAGTTTAAAATTTCATTTGAATTTGAATGCTTTAAATCTTTGGACTTGAATGATAAAATGGTTTGTTCTGTTTTAGGCGCTAATCATGTGCACAATTTCTCACCATGTGATCACCCAAATAGACCATGTGACAACTCTTGTCCGTGCATCCAAGCGCAAAACTTTTGTGAAAAGTTTTGTCAGTGTAGCAGCGAGTGTCAGAATAGATTTCCAGGTTGTCGATGTAAAGCACAATGCAATACCAAACAGTGCCCTTGCTACTTGGCTGTTAGAGAGTGCGATCCAGATTTGTGTCAAACTTGTGGCGCTGATCAATATCAGATCAATAAAATTACATGTAAAAATGTCAGCGTTCAGCGAGGACTTCGTAAGTTGTTCAATTCTAATAACTGTTAGATTGTATAAATCTGTATGTTAGTTTCATTCTATAAAGAATATTTGATTTGTTTTTAAAGATAAACACCTTTTGATGGCGCCATCGGACGTCGCTGGGTGGGGCATCTTTTTGAAAGAATCCGCTGCAAAGAATGAATTCATATCGGAATATTGTGGTGAAATTATTAGCCAAGATGAAGCGGACCGCAGAGGGAAAGTTTATGACAAATACATGTGCAGCTTTTTGTTTAATTTGAACAATGGTAAGTTAAAGTAAAGAAATACATTTATTACATTCGAAAATGTTAAGAAAATTGTTAACTGATTGTAATTTCAATTGTCTATTGTGAGTCATATTAATTGAAATAACATTTTTTATAGATTTTGTGGTTGATGCTACGCGAAAAGGCAATAAAATAAGGTTTGCTAATCACTCGATCAATCCAAATTGTTATGCAAAAGTTATGATGGTCAACGGTGACCACCGGATAGGTATTTTTGCTAAACGAGCAATACAACCAGGAGAGGAACTATTTTTCGACTACAGGTACATCTCTACCCAAACATATTATCATCTAAATTAAGTTAAGAATCTATATCGTCTATAGAGAAACGTATGACATTCTTGAGACTAAATCGTAAAATTCCTTTTAGTCGGATGTGTTATACTTGGTCGTGCAAAATCCTTTGTGAAATTCGTCTTTTCAATTCATTGCCGTGCTTTTGTACAAGTGCACTTTATTATTACCGAGTCTTATGAACCGAAACGTTCACCTTTTATGTCATGTCATCGTCAAATTGATTTGATAAAAGGGGCATTTTAAAATCAAATGCTTCTGATCGATTTAACGCTCGCGATGCATTGTAAATAAATACCATAGCGACGCGTATAATAACTAAGATAATTAAACAATTACGCAAAAAGTAATGCTTTTTGCTCGTTTTTATTTGTTTTTTTTTTCAACAGAGTTTCAAGGTTTCAATTTCTTTTTTCCATCAGGAATCTACCTTTTTGTGTACAGTCAAATGAAATTTGTTCTGGTGTTCGATTCATCTAGTTCATTTAGTAAAATATAATCTTCCGATTAATTCAGCGATCCATTTTAATATAATTTTCTTTTCCCTATCAAAGGTATCGCAATTTTATGAACGTAACTATTTTCGCAGCCTGCTTGCGAAACTCATTTCCTGGAACAGAATATATTTCCGACACGTTCCTTTTTTTCCTCGGAGTAGTGAATAATTCGAGTTTTATTGATTTTGAATTACCATTGATGGAAAAAGTGAGGACAGTTACTTTTGTTTAGCTTGCAAGGCTTGCGAAGCAAGCTTCATCCGAGATTCCTCTCTCTCTCTCTTGCTCTCTTGCTCTCTCTCTCATTTTTTTACTTCTCTCTCTTACTCTCGCTAATTGATTTTGTTAATTAAAAAATTACATCGTGACAAAATAATTTTTCTAATTTTCGTTCTTTACTACGTTCTAAAATATACGTTGTGAATTTTGCGTTGGCCAAAAAGAAAGAAAATATGATTTCTCGGTTGAATAATTTGCAAATCAAAAGAAATGGGTTTTGTGAGATATTGTGAACTGAGGTGCAAACTTGGAAAATTAGATTATAGCTTTCGTAGCTTGTTAGAACTCTAACTAATATTTATTGAGAAAAATGTGAGACCTGATAAAAAAGATATTTTCGCATAATCATCACATAGTGATTAAACAACTTTACAGAGTTTTTTGCTTAAAAAATAGTTGGTTTTACCAATAAATTAAAAATTGAAAATCGTTTAAATTTAAATATGTTGTAGCTTGTCAATTGGAAAATTAAATGCATTTATACATATAAAAATCATTCAAAAAAATGTGTCCTTAGTGAGGGAAATATATTGCTCGCAGTTTTCATCAAAAATTTAGAAAAATTAACAAAATTTATCAATTCTTGATTTGTAGAGGGAAAATGACGTCGTTGAAATTGAAAAATCATCAAGTTTTTTGTTCAAAAAACAAACTCTAACGAACCTTAAAATAGAAAATTTGACCCATTTTTTGGAATAACTTGTTATTGAACTTGGTTTACACTTTTTTTTTGTTAAATTTTTAAGTACATAAACGCCATGTTCCGTAAAAAAGAGTTTTACATAGCCTCTGATAATTTTGTCAGATCGAATGAATCATTTCAAAGATCTATTTTTTACTTTGAATAAAAGTCTCGCTCTAAGACAACCGGATTTCTTTGAGCCTTTATAAAGATAACTACGTACAACTTTCTTCAAAGATTTAAATTTGTTAACAAGTCGCCGGATAAAGAAATTCACCTGGACAATTTGTTTGTTACAGATATGGACCAACGGAACAGCTTAAATTCGTCGGCATTGAACGGGAAATGGAGTTTCTCTAATTGCTCTCAATTCAGCAGGCCAGATCGAATGAAATAAAAGTACAAGGCTCCAACGGGAACTGTTCTGCGCACGTGTGGAATCTCCAAACAATTAGCTTGGGATTACACCAGAAAAAAAGAAAGAAATTTGTCTTTCCAGAATTCCAACATTGTTCAAGTAAAAATTTATAACTGACAGTTACAAGTCATATAATGGCTATAATAAATTGTCATACTTTTCATTTATGTTGCATATGTAGCAGCCGAGAGTGTTTTTTTCGTTGATGTAACATAAATTAACCATATTTGAAAGTAAATGCTATGTATGAACCATAAATGTACAAATCATGTTTTAAACATATATGTCCCGTTACGAGCCATATATAAATTTTTACTTCTGTTTGGAGTTGATGAACTTTTTCTATCAGAGTTGCATTTATTACATTTATTTATTTACCATTTTTATATGTGCTTGTTTTCTATCATTCGTTGAAATGAATAAAAGCTAGATGTTAATTAAACAAACATAAGGTAGACCAATGAAAATGAATTTTATGAACATTTTGAAAATTCAAAATCGTAACAAAGTTGTAAGCATAAGAATAATAAAAAATTGCATTGAAAAACATCATTGTGCAAAAGTTTGTGATTGAAAGAACGGAAATTGGCGGTACAAACGTTAGTTTTAAGATTCAAGTTGACGCTTTTGTAATTGAATTTTGCCTCGCTGAGGGTCACGAGAGCTGAAGACTATGATACTAATAAAATGGATGCGTCGCGAAACACGCGATTATGAGTTGCGGTGCGTGACGCAAGAGTATAGGCGAGCGATGCTGCGCTGCTAAAGTTGCAAAGGGCGGAGCGACGAGGGGAACGAAAGGGGAGTTCATAGACGGGCTCGCGTGCGATTCAGCCACCAGTTGCAGTCGTGACAGCGCCAACTTCGTCGCATCTTTTAATATACCTTTGAAAATTTGTTGACGCAAAAATCAACCAAAGATGATATACCTCCGAGCCAATCTATTCTTTTCTAAGCGAAGTCACATTTTCTTCAAGTGATTGCGTGCTTTTTCCCAACGAGTTTTCAGCTTTTCAACCGAGACGTGACAGGCATGCACCAAGAAGGTGAGCAACAACGTTCTTTCCAAATCAAAAACACTTTCGGCACTTTCGAACTATTTGAATCAACGATAAGAAAATGAAAAGTTGATTCCAAACTACTTCATAACTACAGTTTATGCAAACAAAAGTGTTTTCAATGTCAACTTACCTCTAACTCAAAATTTGTAACTATTCAAAGTCGGTACAATTGAGTCGTCAAAACGTTTGGAATTTATTCCGCGTCACATTCTATTTACATCCTTGGCCATGGAAACTGTTTTCTTCAATTTCTTTTTTATTCCACTATTTTATACACCTTTTTCCCTTATTTGAAATTTCGCTAATTCCAAATAACAAATGAAAAAAAAAAAAAAATAGCATCTCGAAATTTAACCCCGGTGTTTTTAACATGAACCTGAATCTTGGCACCTTTGCCAAGATTGCTTTTTACAAAGAAAAAAAAGTGAAATTATTCAGTAGTACTATAACTTTTGTTGATTCCAGATAATTTGTTTATTTATTGTCTAGTTCCAGTTTGAAGTATCAAAGTAACAGCTACAAAATTATATCTGCACAGCAATTATTTCTTATCTTTACTTAGAATCTCTTGTAACAAGTTTTCTCATCAAGATGTTAAACATGTAAATCATATTTTATGAATTACCCCCAAGTTAAAATCTATGCAACATTCCATAAAATTAACATTTGGATATAGATGAAAAGTTGGTGTGGTTCCGCACACAGTGCGTAAATAAGCACGAAAATCCAGTTTGAAACAAAAATTTTCTATAGAATGAAAAAAAAAAAAATGTTTCACACAAAATTAGCAGATATATTTCATATACATAAGATTCTTTATTGAATGCATATGTGTTCCAATTATCGCACATGACTATAAATTATTTTACACGATTTAATTAATCACAGACGTTCTTTTAACTTCCATTAAATCTATGCAAAGGGATGAAACTTTTATATGGCATCTTGATATTGAAATACTAGAATATGAATTTCACAAAGTCAATAGCATATTTCATATGATTATTTGTTCAAAAATTTAGTGTTCAATAGTCTCATTCAGTTCAAGGAAATTCTATAAACAAAATGTTCTGACCCGTTGGCAAGCATTCTAAAAACCAAATAGAATCATTGAAACACTGAATCAAATATGGCTATATATTTTAGATATAATTTCAATCAATTTTAGATTGAACGCGTGCAGTTTGTGATTTGAAACGAGCGCATCGGCTTGTAATTCCGATGGTGTCCTACGGGGATTTGAGTGTTCGAACGCAGTCAAAATTATTGCTCTATCATCGAAACGCAAATTATAGCCGCAACTTTGGTTAGTTAATACGTTAGTTAAGCAGTTTGGATAATCAGCTTTTCAAATGCATATCCTTGTCGAGAAAAATCATCAGGTCAACGTGTCATTAACAATTTCATTTCTATAACGTATATATAATATATATCTTCCGGTAATAACCACCCTTTGACAACAAAAGTTATTTCCTTTTACAAAACATTTTGATTGTTATATGAGTCAAACGTAGAGACCATTCGTAGGTCACATGCAAAATTTCAAGCCAAGACCTTTTAAAATTGTTATTTAGATAGAACAATATTTTACATGAAAAAGTGATATTGTCTGGTTTCGAGAGCCTTTCAAAGTTTTCAAACAAGTATATTTCATTCGTAGTGAAAGAGTTACGTTATTGAATTATAGCAAATGAAAATTTTTTCAAATTTTGATATTTGATGGAACAGTGCATCATAATGTTTTATAAAAAGTATCACAATATCAAAATGGAAATGTTAAAAATATTTGACCACTGTAATACAAAAGTATGAAAATGTAATTGATCTATATAGTTATTATCAGAAACCACAGATATATTGACATATATATTAAAGTTATTATATACTAACAATAATTGTAAATAACCTGTTTATTATGTGTACAATGTTGAAGAAACCTCTTTAACATTAATTGACTTGGAGCAATCGATGGTTACAGGCAATAGCATCTATAGAGTGATATTGTTTGCTCCATAATTAATCCTCATTCTAATGTAGACGAGAAATAGATATATCTACGATAAATTTTCATTCAATATCGTGCCTATAACTTGTTCTCGTCACGACAAATCGTGTTATATTAATTGATCACAACTTTTTTTCAATAGATAGGTTCTAAGGTTCTCTTTAGTTTTTTTTTTTCCTTTTGTTCCTTTTTTTTTTCTCTTTTAAGTGACTCTCAAAATTAGTTAATATCAAATTCAGATATGAAATTGCTAAACATTCAAAAACAAATGATCAGGATCAAATTGGGATGTTATTTCAAGAATAATTATAGAACTTTGGTTACTTCATTAACAAAACGTGCTTTGTGCAGACATTTTGATTCAAAATGAAATAAGAAATCAATAATAAAATGGACTGAATGAAATGACCTTTTTATTAAAAAAATGTTGAATTTATTTCCTCCTTTTTACAAACAACAACGTATATGTTATATCGCAAATGTAATCATTTACACGTCAATTGTGAATTGTTATACATTTTGCTGTTTCTGTATTTTTTATTGTTTGTCATGTCCTGGAAATGCTTATTTATGTTGGCATTCAGTTTATGAATAAAAGTTTGTCAGTCCATTTGTTTTTGAGTATGAATTGAAGAGTTGAAAATATAAAAGTTCGTTGAGCTGGATTATTAGCATTTGATTATACAAACTGATTGGGTTATTATTTTAATTGTAAATGAAACATATATTGTTACTTGGTGCTGAACGCGTACGCGACATTAATGAAAGCTTTTAGTGCGAATTGCGACAGCAAATGGCATTATATTAGGAACACCGTCTTATTCGCCGGGATGTAATAATAAATGAACATTGATCGAAAATGTTTATTGATTCTGTCACTTACATTAGATCCGGCATGTTCAGTTGGCCGAGTTCAATGATGTTCTGTAACAATTAGTGATTTTTAAATACGCTTCAATTCAAATTGTTTCTGAAAAACCAATGAAACCATAACTCGATCCAACTTTCATTTCTGTTATTTATTGACTTGATATCAACGTTCTTTCATTTCTATATTTATAAAAAATCAATTCAAATCAATTTTCTAATCCGTTTCCTGGAAATAAAGATATCATCCATCCTTTTCAATCCGGCAATATATTAATTGTACCAAATTACACACACTGATCGTATACGTTTGAATATTTTTCATGTACGAACTATATACTCGAAATATATTAGATATTTCCAAAAACAATCAATATGTTGTTATTACTAAACGTTTAATATATGATTTCTGGGATAATATGCTGCCGATGTATATTTTATGCATGATCAATAAACTTTTTTCACTCGGGTTATTGTATTTCATTTTCGTTGAATATTTCTCGTTTTAATGAGATTTTGACCACAAACTGGAATTAAATACACCATGGGCGAGCAATTGTTCATGCAAATGAACCTCTGAAGGACATGCAACTTTGTGTATTGAATTTTGAGGTTTGCAACTCCGTAATAATTACAAGACGTCATGACTTATAACCCATGGAATGAAACGATTGTTGGTTGATAAATTCTTGTAATTGGCACTGGTAATTTCAGACGCATTGTTCCGGAAATGTTCTAAGCTAGATGATGGTAATGACGGCATAATTATGAACTGATCTCCGTGTTCAACAGGTTTAAGCGTCAAAATCCACTAACGATGCGTTTCAGCAAAATCTATACCAAACAACTGAATTAAATAAGTATACAAGCTTTGCACAATGGATGGGTAACATTAACTCCGATATTTTATCAACACAATTTTTTTTTATCATTTTTATATTATCATTATTATTATTCATTATAAAGTTTGAAATACTAAATGTGGGTGCAGTTTAATTTGTATATGTACTTTTTAGAATGCTATTTGAAGTTTTTTTATTATGCGTTATCTGTTGCTTCAAATAGCTTTTAAAAAGTTTTTAAACATTGCGAAACAAGTTGTTGCCCGATGATACGAAAAATGTCATAACAAATTTTTGAATAGAACGATTGTTTGATGAATTTGAGATGACAGCGTTTTATGGAGTAACGCGAGATTGGAAGGGACAAATTTACGTTTGCGAGCGAAGAGCTTTCGTATGAGTTATAAACGCAACAGCTGTTTACGTGTTTCTCTGCCAAGATACGCGCGGGATTACCTCTTCGCGCAAATGCTCTCGGCTTCTTTTGAACCAAAATTTTTATACGCTCTCGCAGATCTTAGAACGTCTCGTAATTAAGCTATAAACTTTGAATTCGTATTCTTTTCATGCCATTCAAAATGTATATACGTGTGCACATAGACCATCAACGATTTTTATTTTTCAATTTCATCTTACTTGTTTTGAGTATCGCAGCATTTTCATTATAAAATATCATTGTAAAATGTAATCTGTGCGAATCATAGATTCTCGTTGAGATGATTCTCTCTCAACATAATCTGACGCATGAAGCAAAGCAATCAAGTTTTGTTGCTTACTTGGTTGTTGGAATCGTAATAAATTTATGCTTACACATTTCTAGTTTCACTTAATCTCGATTTCTACAAGCACTCATCTTTTCTTCAATTTTATCTTGCTTTTCCCGTATAATTTCAATGATACAATTAAACCTCTCGTTACGTTGTGTTTCATGGTCGAAAATAACTGCTTAATTAGAATAGGACAAAAAAATTAAAACAACACGAGTGAGAAAAATTAATTTCTTCGTAGCAAGTTATATTTATAGGTTTTTAGTTGCGTCGAATTTTTGATTAAAAAACAAATCTGCTCGAGATCTAAAGGCGGATGTCACAATTTTGTCAAAAATGGAACGGTTCTAAACATATAATGGCGCCAAGAATCATGATTTAATAATTAATCGATAATTATCATTTTTCCTCGGATTCTGATTATCGTTGATTAAAACACATGATTCAAATTTCACATTACAAATGACTACACTATGTTTTATCAGATTCCACGTTGCATGCTAATTATTTCATGAACGTTGGCTCATCTCACGTTCAGACACGTCTGTACAATATGGTAAATCAAATAACAAATTTACATGGATTATATGCAGAATCGATTAATATTCTGAATTAAATTTGAAATCCTCATGTTGCATTATTGTTAAACTATATTCTTATTCTATTTCAATGCAGAAAAAAAATTATTTAGATTTTATTCGGCACATATAATCGGCCGAACTGAAGAAAATGTATATTTCCATACATGGAATTTATATACAGTCGCATATAAAACTAGTGATTATATGTAGAATTGTGTGTTACACTATTTTTATTTTAAATTTAACATTATCTTTGCAAATGAAGAATGTATATAAAACTATTTCTGTATATATAACTATGTATATAAAACTATTTCTATATTCATATAAAACATCATATATGGAAGGATAGGAAAATTATTATAAATGGAACGAATCATAAGACATTTTATCAATATTTTTTACAAATTTCGTCCAGATGTTAATCTTCAAAAACATTTATATTCGTTAAAATCATTTTGAAAAAAAAATCCTCTAATTTATTACACTTCAGTGGAGTGCTTGCTATATTTCAGCTTAGAAAAATGCGATGAGTTTTCAGTTTTGCTTTATTCTGTAGTTCTGCCACGTTGCAAATTTGTTTCAATTTTTTTTGTTGTAATGAAATTTACATTTTTATTTTATTTTTCGATTTTTCTCAACTACGGAAGAATTGTTCGACTACGTGCTGCGGTGGGTAATATCTCTTATATTGTAAGAAATAATACGTCAGTTAATTTAAGAAGTTCTGAACTCTCGTTCGAAAGATAATATGACGGAAACTTGTGTGATATTTGAAGAGGTATTTTTTTTGTTAATTAAAGATTTGTAACGACCAATTTAAAGTTCAATTTATTGAGCCCGTCTATACAAATTTGATTGTCCAGGACGTCATATTAATTATCTAGCAAATGACCAAATGGTGTCAGAAGAGACAAAAAATGTTGGAACAAATATTTTATATACAAAGTGTAACAATTTTTATCACTTTAATTAACAAACTTTTGCCAACTAGTTTATAATTGTTTGCATAAAGTTTGCACGATTAAGAGACGAGATAACCGTGAAGTGAAAAATGTAATTAACAAGAAGCGAATATCAAAGCAAAAGTTGTTGCCAATTGGTTTTTCGATAAGAATTTGTGCGAGTGGCATAAAAAGTTGTGCAAACGATATATAACATGTACGAAATAAATTTTATTTTTTTTGTTTGCAGAGAGTGTAGACGAGGCAGATGGGGGAAACACAAACGAGTTGCAAGAACTTCGCGACAGATACGAGGGAACGTTAACGGCATCCCTTTACACGAGCATACTTACAGTAACCGTCGTAGCTACTCTTTCCGCGTTGATCGCACTCTGCGTATTACACTTTAACGTAAGTCATTTATGGATAGGATTATAATACTACGAAGAGGTGTGGTTAAAACAAAGATAGCAAATGTACGTAGCCTCTGCAATGTAATCAAACTAGACGTTCATCCTAACGCCTAGCTTTCTTGATACAATTTTCTTCTATTTTTGACTGGATAAATCTGATCAAGTGTACAAATTAATGTTCTTATTTCATCAAATTTACAACCACTATTTAAATAAAAGTGTGACTCCCCCTGGTAAAAAAGATCATATATGTTTGAGTATTTTTCATATATGGACTATATATTCGCAATTTTCAAAAACAATTAATATATTGTTTTTCATTCAATATATTCAATATATTTGCAATGTATTGTCTATGTATAGTCAATATATTGTCAATATAAGTTTTATGTATGGATATATAATATATGATCCATTTTACTAGGGTTAATCTAAGCGATATAATTTTTTTCACATATAAGAATTGCGTCATGTATAATTTTAAAATATACAATTCGAATGTTGTATATGATTCTGGATATTGTATATGATAAAGTCATATATGAAACATATACATAATATATTATTCCATACAGTTCATTGGGGATTCGTAAAATAATAATTATGAAATCAAATATCAAACGATATATGAATTGACGAAAACAATAATAGATTGTTGATTGAAATTTATTGCAAACAATTAGTTTCAATTGATCACAATCGAAGCAAGCATTTAATACGGGTAACAATAACTTTTTACCGTTTTTACGACTTCAACTGGTAATATTCTCAAAAATAAACATTCCACTCTATAGTGCTGTGATGAAAAAGGTGGTGAATTACAAATAAACAATACTGAAAGACCTCTTCGAACTTTAATGTTCGTTGTAATACGATTGTTTAAAATGCTCCAACAATAAGTGATTGCTTTTGAAAGCTTTTGAGCAGTACAAACAAACAAACTTGTAATTATCGTTACCTTTGCATTTTTCAAGTGTGAAAGACTTTTCACTTGTTTGAGTTTTAGCATGAGACAAAATATTAGGCCTCGTAAATTTTTTATTGTAATGTTCGCATTTGTACGGTTTTTCAGCTGTATGAGTTTGAACGTGTCTTTTCAAAGAACTTGACCAATTGAATTTTTTGTTGCAATATTTACATTCAAAAGACTTCTCACCTGCGTGAGTTCCAGCGTGCCTCTTCGAAGCAGTTAAATCACTACATGTTTTATCGCAATGTTCAAATTTATCAGACTTTTCCGCTGTATGAGTTCCGATACGATTTTTCAAATAACATGACCTGTTGAATCCTCTGCTACGGTATTTACAGTTAAAAGACTTTCCCACTAAGTGAATTCTGGCATGTCTTTTCAAATGACTTGATTTGCTGAATCTTTCATTACATCGTTCACATTCATGACGCTTTCCAAGTGTGTGAATTCTAAAAGATTTTAAACGATATTTGATCTGTTGAATTTTCTATTGTAATTTTGAGGTTCGATAAATTCCTCACCTGTGTGAATTCTGATATTTAAACGCTGATTCTCCACCAATGTCAATCATGGTTTTTCAAAGTTGACAGACAACCGAAACTTTTATCAAACTGTTTAAATTCCTTCGTATGTAAGTAAAATTTCGATCAAACTTTAAATTTTTCTTCTACTCTCTCAGGTCAGTTGTTTATTTTTCTTCGGATATCGTATGCGTCGATAAATTACGTGAAAATTTTTTGATTCTTATTCAAACGAACCTGAAAATGTGAATGAATTTCAAAATATCATTTTTATTAATAAAAATGAACGAAATACGTTGTACAAATTGATTTGTTATTATGAAATTTAGTAACTGAAATACATTGAAATCGTGAATATGAAAGTAAAAAGAGGAGGTGAAAAAACTTACATATTAATTAATATTTTGATAATGATTAACCATAATCAAAATGTAACGTTTCAAGGCTAAGCAAAATTTTTTCTAGAAGTCGCTTTTCTGATTTAAGCAAAAATTACAATAATAATTGTAAAACCTCGACTTATTTTCGATTTTTTTACACATGAGCTTAATTATTTATAAAAATATTCAATACATAATGTTCATTCGAAAATAAAAAAACATTACCTGCACGTTTTCAAATTTTTTTATTAAGCTGGAATATTTTCCTATGCCAAAACCTTAATATGTATTGGAATTTATACTGTGATGTGTCGATATTGATGGACAATCAAAACAACACTTGGCAATGCCACAACGATAAGCCTTCGCCCTCTTTCCCCCTACTTAAAAAAAAAAAAAACAACTTGTCCTTGATGACTGCTACCAAATATTCTCTGTAATTCGCATGAAAAACCCTTTATAGATGGAGCGCTGATGCGATAAAATAGTAAATTCATATTACAGAAGAGTAAAAAGTTATAATTATAAATTCAATTCATATAATTCAAATAATAAGGAAAAGAAACCTCTTGAACATTATAATTATTTTTTAATCAAATTTCTTATAATTCTATTTTCAAATATTTTTTATAAAATTCAGTCTTTTTCCTCTCTGGTTTTTTTTTCTGACGTTACAAAATCAATTAATCTTGCGTCAAGATGAGGTTTTCATTATTATTTTTTATTTATTTTTTTCAAACGAGCATATTAATAAATCTGTGGCTCAGATGCAAAAACAGATGACTCTAAAATGTCAAAAAATGCAAAAATCTTCAAACGTTTAGGTTGACTGCACGATTTGTTTAGATATTGTATTTTTTCATGATTTCAAGTAATATAACTAAATAATATGTCTTTGTACATGAAATAAACAAATTTCCAAACACTAAATCGATATTTAGAATTCTTAAAAAATTATTTGTCGAAAATTGCAAAAATAGACCCTAGTGAAAAGGATCACATATTGTCCACATATAAAACCATCCATATATACAACCATATATTGACAATATATGGTTGATGTATGAGAAATATTTAAATTAAATGCTCAATATATGATTTGCTGAAAATAATATATTGTCAATATGTTAATAATATATTGATAATATATGGACAATATATGATCCTTTTTACTAGGGGAGCTATTTGGTTGTGCCTCCTAGATACTGAAATATATTTTGTGATTTATGTAATTAGTTTAAACACAGCTGTATGATTGTTATTTTCAGGATTTAAGAACGGTGATAATTCCACTTGCAACGTTGACATTAATGTTCGTGACATCGACGACGCTCTTAATCGTAACACAATTTCCATGCGTGCTAAGTTGCACGCAGAACAGGTGCCTCGTGGGCACATTGGCCACGTTGATTTTAGGATCTAGCACCTTGGCCCTGAACGGGCCTGTGCCGGTTTTTGTCGGGACGCTTAGCAGCATCGCCGCATTGCCTCGTATTAAAAACCACTTTCCATCGGCCTTTGGTTTTGCACTCGTTCTCATGTACCTTGGCAAAAGCATCGCATCCCTTTACTTTTACCAACACGCTCAACTTTATCAGGTTTTAATTAATTTATAATATCTATACTTGATACAACAATTTAACACAGTTCGGTTTTAATTAACTCATCATTTACTATGATACGTTATTCGACACCAAATTTATACGCTCGTTATTAATTTGTGGTTATATTATATGGAATAATAATAATATTAATAATTCTGCAAATTCGTTTTGAGATCTGTCCATGCAAGTAATTTTATCGTGCTTATATCGATAAATCACGAATTATTTTTACTTTATAACTCCTGCATAAAAACAATGATTGAAAATAAATTAAATAAAATTTGTTCAAAGGACAAATGATATTCGTTATTGTAATTCAATTGATATAATTTTTATGAATTACATTTAATTGTGTTTTCAATAAATTAATAACAAACGTTATAAAAGTTTTTGTGTGATTTAATAAACGTAACTTGCATGTATTTCGGTTATAACTGTTTGATACGATGGTGATCATTTTAGGTGGCTGGCGACACATTATTTCTATTTGTGGCACTAGTAGCGGGACTCTATTACAGGATCATGACCGCGCGAGCACATCGCAAAACGTTTGCCGGCACCAAAACCGTCATCGAGTCTCGAATAAAGCTTGAGTGCGAAAGAGAGCAACAGGAACAGCTGCTACTAAGCGTCATCCCAGCATACATTGCTGCGGAGGTACCCAAGTAAACATTTATATATGACTCCATCAATGACTCATAAATGCCACACAAATAGCATAGATATAAGCAAATCCAGACTTAAGGTCCACTTAGTTGGTAAAAAAATTACTTTCATTTTGATGGCACACCTCTGAGTGACCATTTTTCGTATCCGGTGACCTCAGAGGATACACAAAAATAAAAACTTCCATCAAAAAATACTTCAAAAAACTTGTCTAACTCAGATGTCATAAAAAAACTTGAAATCGCGTTTAAATTGTCAATTTAAGTACGATGCAATTTTCCGATGAATTATGGGTGATACTTTTAAAAAATAGAAAAAAAAAAAACAGAACGCTGGACTATTTTTGTGACTTCCGGCAAAATCCAGACATCTGCTGAATCAGTCAAAATAATTATCGTCATCTGATAAAAATGTTGTTTTATTAAGTTCGTAAAATTGTAGTAAAAAATAACTACAAACAGAAAACTTGAAAAATTGCAGCTATTCAGCAATCTGAAACTTCTTGAATTACCGGAAGCCACGTATTTGAGAGCACCAGAAAATTTAGGCGTCCTGTCTAAACTGAGCTCGTGAAATTGATTTTTGTGTCTGACACGGTGTTTAGTTTTTATTTATGCAACCATTTATTTATAAATAATAAAGACGATATTGAATATTTTCACTTCAGCATTATGAAAAAAATGAAAAAAAAGTTAAAATGACAGCACAGAATAGTTCAAAAATTGTTGTAAAATTTGTTTTCTGGAAGCGAATTTCACGTGTCAAAATTAAATACAAAAAAATGAACAAAATAACCCAAAGTTTAGCAGTTTTTGATTTCATTACAAACTATTTAATAATTTGTAGTGTAAATAAAATAAAATTTCGAAATAGATAAACATCCAAAACTTTTAATTTTGTTTGCGAATTGAAAAATAAATGAAATTCACGATTTGTTCATTTTAATAATCATTTCTCGAACAGTTTTCTGTAATCTACTTTTTTAATAATTTTACAAATCGAAGAGATTTGGATACAATATAATCGGACTTGCACTTCAAATGAACATTGATTCTAGCTTTGATCACACGAAGTTCACGTTTATGTATTCGAATTTGACTATACCTCGAACACTTGCGTTTGTAAATAATAATATATACGGTACGTATTTAAATCGTGTAAATGTCCTCCAGCCGATAAGCGATTGAATTTAATTCAAACAAAAATGATTCAATTGGACATAACTATAATAGAGAATGTTGTGATTTTTTTATTTTTAATTTTATCAAATTTATGTTTTGAGGGACTTAGGATCTCTGAAACGATATTCTACTGTTCATTCAATAGATTTGATTTGATTCAGAATTAAATCCATTTTTAAGAAACTGATCATTACATTTTTTGAATAATTTTCCAATCTAAAAATGAAACAATTATTTTTCTATTTACCTTGGTAAAAATTTTTGGATTTAATATTTTATTGGTTAATGTGACGTATGGTTTCTTACATGCCGTATATATTTGAGGCAGGTAAGGTAAAGTTCTACAGATAATATACATGGAAACATTTTATATCATATACACAAAGTAGTACACAGATAATTTTTTTACTGAGATAGCTAAATTATATGAACGAGGCTAATCGTCTTGCAGAGTTTATGAGAGTGTCTAAGAGTCAGTTTTCCCAAAAAATTCAGGCTGACTTTAAAAAAAAACAAAAAGAGTCACAGATCGACGTCTATTGAAAAATTTTCACTTACTCTCATTAACTCTTATTTACTCTTTCATTCACTCTTACTTACTTTCATAAACTCTCACCCACTTTCATTAACTCTCATATACTCTCTCATTCACTCTTATTTACTCTCATATACTCTAATACACTTTCATAAACTCTGCAGGGCGAATAGCCACTTCCAAATTATATTGTGTAAGTTCATAATCGAAATTTGATCAATTTAATGAATAATATATAATGCAAGTTTAATATATGCATGACACATCTATGGTTTCATACGCACAATTCTACAGAACATGTATAACTTTATATAAAACATATATAAAGAGTTGTTGAATTTTTTATATTGATATCTAAATGGAATAGTTGTGATAAGATGGGGAGACAGTGATAGGGAGCAAATAATGTTGTAACGATGTTTTGTAGGTAAAAAGAAGCATCATGCTAAAAATGGCAGACGCATGCCAGGAAGCAAGTTCGCACAAACAAACTCGGTTTCACGACATGTACGTCCAACGCCATAACAATGTCAGGTTACTATTATCTCTCATTTGATTATTTTCAGTGAGTGTCAATCGTTTCAATGCTTTCAATTTGATTATGTCGAACTTTTGCACAATGTAGCATTTTGTATGCGGACATTGTCAACTTTACACCTCTGTCGGAACAACTTTCCGCTTCGGACCTTGTAAAAACTTTGAACGAACTTTTTGGACGATTTGATCAAATTGCTCATGTAAGTATTTTATAGCATTTTTTAAACTTACAATGTCAAAAAAGATGATTCGAGGGATATGTCGAAACCAATGGAAACATAGTCTTTAATGCAAAATCCATCCATTACGTTTTTAATGAAAAAATGCACTCTCGATCGAGCGCATCAAAAGTGCATTAAAAATTAAAAGTTTTAAAAGATGACTTTTGACTTGCAAACTTTTAGAGAATGTATTTGTTACAAGCAAACTCCCATTTACAAAAGTCATACAAATGTGAGTTTTCAACTACGCCGAACAAACTTCGGACAAGCATAAAGTGTGTAGCAATTTCGTTGAATTTTATTTGTATTTGAAAGTTGAATTGAAATTAAAAATTAAATTTTTCGAACAATTAAAAGTGGATGGTTCTGAGAAACGCCAACCACGAACAATTACAGTAAATCACATAAGTGAAACACACAAGCTGGTTTAATGATCATCGCGAAAGTTTGTTAGTGCTTTTCACTCGCTTTTTTCTACCTCGATTATTTCGACTTACATATAGGTACTATATAGATGTACCACGCTTAAACGCAAATCTCGTTTCACATTTTATACGACAATGAAATAGTACAATCCATTCAAGCCTTATATCATATTTTAATCAAAATTTATTTGCGCAATTTATTCGTGAAAATGGCTCAATTTAATTCTCGCGCAAGTTAATAATTTATACATGACATCAGCAATGACCCATATATAAACGAACATGATTTCACACGACTTAGCTGTATGCTATAGTATTATTTATAGTTTTCTTATGGTGTTGTTAATGAAACTTGAATAATCGCTTTCAAAAATGTTTCATAATCAACAATTATTTTTTCATTTTCAGGAAAATCAATGTATGAGAATAAAAATTCTTGGCGACTGTTATTATTGCGTCTCCGGTCTGCCCATATCGCGGCCTAATCACGCGTTCAACTGTGTTAATATGGGCTTAGAAATGATCGAAGCCATAAGGTGACAATGCATTTTTAATTATCATTTTAATTAATGCTTTGATTAAAGTTTAATGATTTTTGTTAATTGTGTAGTATTTTTGGCATGCTTCGTTGAAATTCAGAAATTGTGTAAATGCAAAACGTCCAGTAGCAAAAGTTGGACACTGGAATCGAGAAAAAGTGAACAAAGAATAAGCAGAGAAGAGTGGAAGATGAAATTATGGAAATGATGCATGGTGGAACAACAATTGTTGACTGATTGCAGATTCGTTCGAGAAGCAACAGGATTCAACGTCGACATGAGAATTGGTATTCACACAGGCAACGTGTTGTGCGGTGTGCTGGGCTTGCGGAAATGGCAATTCGACGTCTGGAGCGACGACGTTACCCTCGCGAATCACATGGAGAGCGGCGGTTTGCCTGGGTGAGCTTCATTACAACCCACAAAACCGCCACTACAATTTAATTACATCTACGTTTACAACTTTTTAGTAATTCATCGTGCATTCATTTCATTTCAATTGTTCCAAACATTGATTAATATTTTGAACATTAATATATTTATTGTACATATTATTGTACCGTATATATGTTTCTATACCACCTTGATATGGAATAACAATATAATTGCCCTCACAGATGAAAATATATCCGCCAAAATATCTATATATATAATTTTATTTTTATTTTATATTTGATAAATTTATATAATGGAATTTATAAAAAAGAATATAAATTGAATATTATACTTATTGCCGGAATATACCCCAATAACACATATAGTATAATATATATATAATATACGTATAAACTATAAGAGAGATTTTAGAGATATAAGTCCCACTAATATACGTATATTATACGTATATATACGTATATATACGTAAATATACGTATATTAGTGGGACTTATATCCCTAAAATCTCTCTTATACTTTATAACCATTAAAT